>PVKE010000392.1:0-151073 GCA_004027555.1 Craseonycteris thonglongyai
ACCAACCAACCGACCGACCGACTGACCGACCAACCAACCCACCAACCAACCAACCGACCAACCCACCGACCAACCGACCAACCCACCGACCAACCAACCAACCGACCAACCGACCGACCGACCAACCAACCCAACCAACCAACCAACCCACCGACAGACCAACCAACCCACCGACCGACCGACCGACCAACTAACCAACCAACTGACCAATCAACCCACCGACTGACCAACGCCACCAAGCCTCAGCCATGGGGCAGACGTGACCCAGTGGCTGTGAGAAGAAGAATGGAGTGCAAATGTGAGTTCTGAGCATCACGGATGGGACTTCCCGGCACCACCACATGCCTTCTGCTTTGCTGAAATGTCACAACCGGGTGGCCAGTGTGACTGAGTCCCGAATTTGAATCCTGGCTCAGCCACCTCCGGGGGTGGGTGGACTGAAGCAAGGCTTTCAAACCCTTGCTCTTAACCTGCAAAATGGGGGCTCTTCCTCCTCTGTCCTGGGGTGACAAGCATATAGTGACACAAAGCACGTTAAGCCCTTCACACAGGGCCCCACGGACTCAACAAGCAACAGCTGTGCTCTTGTTCTGTTACGTGAGGGAAAGGGAAAGAACCAGGAGGTTCTTTCCAGGAGGGAAAGAACCAGGAGGAATGTTTCACAGAAATTTCTGGAATCCAGAGGAGCAGCCATGGGAGATGCCTCCAGGCAGAGGTGTCATTTACAAGGCAAACCCAAGCCTGCCCGGGTCCCTCCCACAGCAGGTGGCATTTTAAAGTATCTGTTTACGTCCGCTCTTCCTGAACACAAAGTCGTCACTGAGTTCGAGAACAGGGCAGCGAGGAGGCTGCTACTACGGCCGGAGCACCCGGCGGCGGCCGGCCAGCTCCCGACCATGCTCATGTGACAAAGTTCACACGACTTCTTCAAGGGGGCTCCAGATGCAGAAGCTCTGCCTGAAAAAATGAATCCCCGCGGAAGAGGCGGAAGAGCTGGGGAAGGACTCGGTCCGGGGCCAGCCCCGTGAGGGTGACTGGGGGCTTCAGGGAGAAAGAACCGGCAGGAGGCTGCTCCAGCCCTGCCGTGCTCAGAACCACGCTGCAACGTTACTGAGACGAGGCACGCAGAGAAGAGAGCACGAAACCCAACTCGCAGCTCCACCAGCAGCCTCCAGGGTCTCCATGCTCCCACCCCCAGCCCCTCTTTCTTCCCACCTCTGCAGAGCCGAACATCAGCACGGACTGGGTCCAGGAAAGCAAGCAGAAGGGCTGTCCTTCCACATGGGTGGCTTCGCGTCTCGGTGGCCGGGCTCCTAATCAAGAACGCTCCCTGTCTGCTCTTATTTTCAAACCAACAGAGAAACTCTTGGTGCAACACAAACTCAAGTTTCCAATGAAAAGTCCTGCTGTTATGTCCAGAAACCCGCCACAAGGCAGTATCGTAGCCATCACAGTTCAAGTCATGTGTGTTTAAACATTGCAACCAAAGCTTTTAAAACCCTGACTCTGAGTCTTTAACGGGAGTTACACAGCAAGAGCCAAGGTAACAGTAACCATGGAAAATCTATCTTCGCAGCACAAGTTTCTGGAAAAGCTCACTGCAATTAGCTTTGCACGGGACCTTCCTACAGAATTCTTGGGCAGGGCTGTTTAAGATCCAGCATGTGTCCGCAGGAGAGTGGAGAATTCTGCCCCCAGCACTAGGAGGTGTGCACCCCAACCAAGAGGGTCCAAGCGTCTCCACCCCGTTAACAAGCAACCGCTACTGCTTTAGGGATAAATCAGAGGAAGACGGAGAAAGCCTGCCCTCGGGGTGGGGAAAGACACACAGCACGAAGGTGCTACAGAGACCCAGAGAAGTGGAGGGGGAGGGGGGTGAGCAGGGAGTTCAGCTGGGTGGGGTGGCCAAGAAAGATGTCCCTGGGTCCCTCCGGAGTATCATTTAAGACAAAAGAAGTTCAGCTTCCTCCACTGGGTGAGAACATGAGTGACAGGAAGACCAGGGCACGGTCACCGACCTTGTAGAAACTCAACCCCAGGTGCATTTAAAGAGGTGACAACGCAAACACACATGACGTAACTTCCCGGCACCTCAGAGCCAGCTTGGACCTGGAAGGGACAACCATGACGCAGCGGGACCTGGCTGCGGGCCTCTGGCAGGGACCCCAGAGCACTGATAGGCACATTCAAATGGAAATCCGGGCAGAAGCAAAGGCGGGGCCGGGAGCCAAGTAGCCTGGAACCCAGGACAGTGCACAGGTGTGCGGGCCGGCGTGACCGGGTGTGTCCTGGAGATGCCCTCTGTGACATGGGACAGCAGCCCAGCTGTGGGGAAGACTTCAGAGAGGACGTGGGGACAGAATGAGCAGATTCCGTGGGTCCCCCGCCCCCCACCCCGCCCCGGGGGAGGCCAGCGGCGCTGGGCAGGATGTGGGGAGAGCCACAGGGGGTCAGATGAGGACTGCAGGACGGACACCCTCTCCCCTGGGCAGACCTAGGAGGAGATGCCGGACGCCCACAGGTGGGGGCGAGGGATCCTGATGCAGGTGGGCAGTGCGCTGTCACCTGCCCCGCCCTACACGAAGTGCCCCCGCGTGCATCAGCGAGCAGAGTGCCCGGACTTCCCAGAGGGGAGGGCTCACCTACGAGGAGGGCGCGGACCCGCTTTCCAGAAGCGCGAGCCTGTGGTGTAGCCCAGAGCCGGCTCGCGTCCCCCGCTGAACCTCAGAGGCTCTCAGAAGCACAGAACCCGGCGCTGAGGACACGAGGGCCACCTCTCAGGCCCTTGGGCCCGCTGGGACCTCAGGGAAGAGGGTGTTGGGGGCGCTGGGTGGGCACTGGAGAACTCTAGACTTAGGCTGCGGGCAGGAAGTGGGGCGACATTCCTGTTTGTCCAGGTAAGACATCCCCTACTTTTCTATCCCAACGTTAAGAAATCAATACACGGGTTGCTCTCATGTATAAGACGACCTCCAACGTTTCGTCTACAATTTTAGACAAAAGTATCATCTTATACACAGAAAAATATACCGTATTTTCCGGCGTATAAGACGACCAGGCGTATAAGACGACCCCCTAATTTTACAGTTAAAACATAGGTTTAGGCCTATATTCGCTGTATAAGACTACAGCCTCGGAACTGGGGGGTCGTCTCATACAGCGAATATAGGCCTAAACCTATGTTTTAACTGTAAAATTAGGGGGTCATCTTATACACCACAAAATACGGTACGTGACTTTTTTATTCCCCGCCACACGATGACCAGAAAGACAAGAACAGACTGCGACAGGTGGGTAACAATGGAACTGTCTCAGTGAAAACTGGAAACGGACCATTTCGTGTGAGGACAATGGGGTTTCATGGGCAGTGGAGAGTTTTCCAAGCCCTCCCGCGTTCCATGGCGACTGTCAATACCCCCCCCCCCAGTTATCATCGGCTCCCCACCTTCTGGAGCTCAGACAGGGCTTCCTTGGGCAGGCCTGGGGCCTTCTGGGGCACCCCCTCTACTCTGCAGCCCCACCCCCCGGCCTCGCAGGGCAGGTAGCCTGCCCACCTCCACAGCCCAGCAGCTGTGCATTAAAGCCACTGAGTGAAAAGCACACACACCCAACAGACAGACAGACAAGTACAGATACACACAGATGTGGAGGAAGCCGTCAATCAAGCATCAAGTGGCAGGCGCTGAGTCAGGAGGCCGCCTCGTGGGTGCCCAGAGCCCAGGGTCCGTGAGCAGAACTCGGGCCCGGCAGTCCCCGTGGTCCAACTGAGCTCCCGGAGAGAGCGCACCAGCCAATGCCCCGCGATGGCCGTGCACCTGATACCTGTTTCAAACTCCACGGAACATTCCAGATGCCTGCCTCTCAGCCCACAGGGCAGACTGGGCAGATGGGGTGACTCCTGAACCCACACATCCATGCCCATCCCACAGGGATTAAGACAGCTATGAATCCTGTGACCATCCTGTGTGTCTGAGCACCTCCCTCCCACCCAAGCCTTGGGACACCTGGTGGTGGGATCCCCCCCAGGGAGCCTCTCACACCTGTTCCCAGGACCCAGCCTCGGGCCCTGCCCAGCTCTTCCACCCGAAGGCCACCCCGTGCCCCTCTGTGTACATCTCATCTTCGCTTTCCCAGTCCCCTGCCCAGGCCCCCAGCTTCCCTTACAACACTGATTTGAACCCAGCCCCCCAGCCTCCACCCCACTTCTCGCCTGTAAGAGGAAAGCTAAGCAAAGTGGTCCTGGGGACTGAATACCCCTCATCCACAGTTCACGGCTCCCACACTCCTGCCGCTCTCTGGAGCTCCCGAGACTCTTTCCCCATCAGCACACTGAGGCCACGCGCTCCGATGCTCCACTCCGGTTGCCCACGGAAAGCCTTCCGCTGCTGCAGGCCTCCTGCCTGGCTCCCCTCAATGGTTAAGCCCACCCTGCCACACTCCCTCCCTCCAGGAGCTGGAGGAAGCCTCAGGTCCCACAGATCTGCCTGAGTCCAGGACCAAACACAGTGCTCTGCCCATTGTAGGTGCCCGATAACATCTTGCCTGTGGAGTCCCCCTTTTAGCCACTTCCCACGCTGAACAAAGTACAGATAAACATGGCCCTCCCACCCCCACCCCCCACAGTAAACATTTGCATTTGTAAGTCACTGGAGAAGTTCACACAGGCGTGCACCCCTCCATCCTTCCTCTGGGTCCTTATATGCCCCTGGGGTTTGGCCTGGGTGTGGCAGAGGGGGATGGGCAGTTCCCAGGACGCCACAGAATGAACAAAGAGCAGAACCCCTGGAGAATAGCAGAGTTGGCAGCACTTAGCTTTCCTTTTTTTTTTTTCTTTTGTGTCTTTGCATAATTGCTACAAACAACAGAAACCAGAAACCGAACAGCGCTAATATGTAACTATTAAGACCTGCCGAACAGTTTAGAGCCCAAAGTAGCCAACGATTTCCCTTTCAAATACCAACCCAGATCCAAAGGTTAGCAAAAACCTAGGACACAGGTGGTGGCATGAGCTCGGGGCGGTGCCAGGAAGTGTACCCCAACTGGCCGGGGAGGTCCGCCAGGAGCCAGCAGCCAGGAAGGGGCTCGTTTTAAAGGACGCACTTCCTGGTGAAGGGCTTCGCTCACCCAGCTCCTCTTGGAGGAGCTGCAGTTAAACTAACAAGGACCAACTGTAGAGAAAAAACAACAAAAAACTAGCATCTAAGACAGTGCAGAGACATCCGGGGGCTGTCCAGAAAATCTCCAGCCATGAATGCCTCTGTTTTTCATACTGCAAGGCTGGGTACCTTCCTGGCAGCCCCGGTATGTTAGTCACTCACACATTTGTTTATTAACCAACAGCAGAAAGAATGTAACTCAAAGGAAGGAGGCAGCAGCCACAGAGCCGTACTGCCTGTCAGGCAGGGGACCCCGAGGAGCAGCCACCCACCCCCAGTTGCAGCCAGCAAACACTCCGCTCCCAGATACACAGAGACACCCAACGGGAACAGGGACCCGCGGGCACCAAGAGGCGCACACGAGGACACAACCATGCTGTTGGGACCAGCCCAAAACTCGACCCCAGTGCCCATCAGCGGTAGAAGGGATCGATACGCAAAGGCGCCCAATGTCTGATGACGGGCGTCACGGGGTCTCTACTGTGCTGGTCACCTCCTGGTTTCTCGTGGACGCTGGTCACACACAACGTTCAGTCTGCGGAAACGTCTTCCTTCCCGTATGTAAGTTATACTCACAAGGGGTTCCAAAAAAAAAAGATGAGCAAGTCTAACGAGTTCTCAACGCCACCAATGCTTAACTCCAACTAAGACTATGTGGAAAATCAGAGACTCGGGCTTGACTGTGGAAGCTGGAAACAATGTCCCTGTTTGTTTGGGGATCTGAGATCAGGTTTGCCAGCCTGGACGAACAGAAGAAGGGGTGTTAGGAGACTGAATCACTGCCCACTGCAGCACCCCAGACCTTTGTTTTAACAAAGGGTGGGCACACAGACTTCCGGAAGTGCCCTCCCTGGAAAATGTACCAAGTCTGCCGTCACAGAAAAGGACAACTGGAAAGACAAACAGCATAAATTCAGGACAGTCAGCTCCCCCCCCCCAGCCCCCAAATCAACTTCTGCATTGTAACAGCCAGGCCACAACCCTCCCTGTAACAACAACCCTGTGACAGTCACCGGCTGCTCTCGCAGGGAGAGTGTGTAAGAAGTAACAACTCTTCAGGAAAACTCAGGCATTCATTACAAAAACATTCTAATCCCTTCAGGTATCCTCAATGTGGCTAGTATGTCCATATCCACTCACACTCATTGAATTAAAGCTACACTCACTTCCTGAAGACAAAGTTCGCCCTTCAGGACTATTATCTAAGAAAACGGTAACAGTAGCTCCTGCCAGGCGGATCCTAAGCTGAAATCAACATGGTTCTACTTGCAAGAGCCCGTTGAATGTTGACATTTCTAAGACCAAACATAAACCGTTTGCGAACATGGCTGAGAATTATTTGGAATTCTCCTCCAGAACCATGAAAAGTATTTCCCACCCTTAAAAAAAAGAAAGCAACTTCGAACCATGATGCTAATGACAACCAGACGGCATGAGCAGTTTCAAAGATTAGACAGTTGCTTGTGTAGAAACACTGTACAAACACTCCAACACTGCAGCTCCAAAAAGACAGTCCCACCAAACAGCGGGAGAAGTGAGAAATATGCAAATGAGCCCCCGGTTAAACAAAACACCAATCTGCTTCCGGAGAGCTCAGGGTGGCCACCTGTTCCCAGCGGGTGGCAAGTTCTGATTACCAGCAGAAGAAACAATACCGGGGCGATGACAGCCCCCTTCTTGGGCCCTGGTCCCCACCCTTGAGCCTATATTTAGTCTGCTCTTTATGGAAAAATCTCCCGACCTCGCACACAGACAAGCTATTTGGCTGGTTATTCAAAGGGCCCATTAACAACCTCTTTTCTGGCGGGGGTGGTATCTGCTCTCCTTCCCTCCCCAGCCCCCGGGCGCACAAGACACCCCCTTCTGGCCCCGGTGAGTTGTGAGTGAGGACCACAGGTAGCTGAGGGATTGGACCGGAACGACAGGCCAGCCCTGCCCCTGGATGGGGCTTGGGAAAGTCACTCCACACACGGCCCCCACAAATCCCTCTCGGCCACGCCAAGGCCCCCGGGGGCCAGCTCACTGGGGCACACAGACAGCCTCGCACCCATCCTGCCCTCTACCGGAATCACAGAGGCTGCCGAGATCAGAGGCCAGCATCTGTGGAGTGCGTTTTGCTTCCCAGAGAAAAGTACTTAACAAAAGGAGGGAATTACGCAGCTAAGCACAGATTAGAACTCGGGACCCTGGACTTCAAAAATAACTAAGCCTGATCCGCTTTGCCGAACTCAATCACTTAAGCCACACGGCCTCAAAGGATCTGGCGTTCGGGGGAGGGGGAGGGGCGGGTGCCTGTGGTTGTGTCAATGTTGAGAAACAGGAGACAGAGACCAAATCAGGAGTTAAAACAAGCCAGAGCCAGACTCACAAAATATAAACACCTGCAGGGTACACAGGGAAAAAAGAACGATGCACAAGAAGGGATTTTAGTCTTAACAAAACAAAAAGCCTGGTTTGGACTAAAAACAGAGGTGGTGGTAACGGCCACAGGTTTTGTTCTGCAGGTTCCAGTAGCCGCTTCTCCCTCCTGGGCCCCGTCCTTCCGGCTCCCCCAGCAGCCCCTGAAAGCTGCTGGGACCACAGAAATGCCCGTCTAGCTTCTGTGACAGCCACCCCAACATGCACCGTCTACCGGGCAATCATAACCGGTGAGTTCTGAAGACTACAGCTCAACACTCTCCACAAGGCCAGGAGGGAGGTCCACAGAACCGCAGGCTGGGGCTCAAGACGGTGAGACATCCGCCGGTCCAGAGATGCCCAGGTCCCGGAACCGCCTCCACTCACAGCGAAGCTGCTCCAAAGCGCAGTCCTTGGACCCACAGCAGCGGCAGCTTCTGGACACTCCTCAGCAAAAGCACGTTCCCGGGTCCCGCTCCGGACCTGCAGGACCAGGGGCTCCAGATGGGCCGGCCACGTGTCTTCCCAAGCCCACTCTCCATGGGATGTGACTGTAGGCTCTGGGCGTTCCGCTGAGGATGCTACATCATGTCAGCCGCCCCGCCTGCCACTCACTTGTCTCTATCAAGGACACTGACCCTGTGTCTGGGACTCACTGATCTCCCCCAGCATACAGAATCACCGCTTCGCACGTGGTCGGGTTGAAAACGTCACCAGGGTTCAGCAAGCACAGTGTTTTCTTCCGCTTCGTTCACTTGAGAAAACCTCGTCTCCTCTCTAACACCACATGCGTGCAGTCTCCACTCATGCTAACCCACCAGATCCAAAAGGGGGCCCCCCATCTGTGCTCGGTGACAAGTTTCAAAATGCCCTCACACCTGCCACAGGAGCGACCCTGCTGACGGTGCCCGTGAGGAGCAACAGGGACCCAAACTCCTGACACGACGTGAGCAGACCCGTCGAGTCCGCCCATCAGCAAACGATGCCGGGCATCCTACCAGGGCCACGCAGGACACACGGAATTCTGCGGGGACACAAGTGACCGTGGCCTGACTCCTGTCCTCCCAGTGCTCCCAGGCTGGAGTGGTATAAGGACAAGAGCCAAAGGAAGCTGAGGGCACAGAGCCGGTCGACGTGGGAGACGCAGGGAAAAGACGCTGGCATCAGCCAGACTGGAAGGGGCGCCAGGGCAGGGACCGGGTCGGACATCGCTAGTCGGTATGAGATCCAACCTGGATGCGGCGGTCAGCCAACGAGAACACTTTTTAAGAAGGACACGGTGACATGTGTATCAATAAGGAACAGGCCCCATCCCTGCGACTTTTGACTCAACTTGAAGTATCACAGATACAGTCGCCAGTGGGAAGGAACTGTGATGCTCACCTGTGGCGGGAAGAAGAGACCTGCTCCCTAAACACCACACCCGGGCCACCCAGATTAAAGGCATTCCTACGCGAGAACCTACACTTGCAGAACTGCTTTCAGCAGTTCTGCCCAGCAGGCAACTGCACAAGGCCCGGGATCGTTTGGGTTTTCTGCAGTGTTCTCAAACCCTCCTCGTCCTGGGAGTAGGGGACACATGACACAGGCTTGCGGCGGTTTGCACACAGGGCTTCTGGGAACGATGAGCAACCACCAGCTCCATGTCTCTCTCCGAAGGAGCCAGGGAACCATCACTGAAGTCGGACCCACCCAGCCCAGCCCACCTCTCTTGGGCTGGCCTCCCACCCTTGCTGGACCTCAGAGGTGGCATCTGCCACGGGATGGTCACTGACGAGAGTTGAGCATTAGCACAACTGCTGAACAGAGGAGCTGTGTTACTGGACCAAGGGGCCCAGAAATGTGGGGGCTCAGTCCTGGAGTCCCCCTGTGAAAATGCCCTTACCAGGGGGTGCCAGGCTGAGCTCACCCACCCAGGACCAGGCCACGGTGACCGGAGCCTTCTGAGGAAGCCACATGTGTCACCGGAGGGGCCGGCAGGGAGCGTGGCTGCCGCTGACCTGCCCCCTGGTGAGGGCTCCGGCCAGCACGGCCTGGCCTAACAGAGCTGGCTGGGCTGCCCTTGACCTCAGCCCTGCCACTGCCACACTGACTAACAACGTGCCATCGCTAACAGAGGCTCTGCCCCTAACAGAAAGACAGGCTTCACTCAGCAGGAGAGGCAGCTGACTCATTTACCTCACCCCCATCACCCCAGACGGGCTTTTCAAAGGAGAACTGGAGGGGGAAACCTAGCCAAGTCATCCACACGGGAGGCAGGCCGCTCCGGATCTTTCTGGGCCCGGCGGAACCCGGGCTACAAGGCCACCATCGCAGCATGCCGCACGCTGGGGGACACCCCAGACATCTGCCCGGGTGCATGGGAAAACCATCAGCAAGGCTTCCGCAAACCCCACAGATTTGGAGATGAGGGGATTAAGGTCCCAAAATCTGGTAAGATTTGGGGGGGCGGGGGGTAATGTTACAAAACAAACCTGAGAACAAAATCACATTTTCCAGGCCTGCACCCCTGCTCTTATCGGGGAACCTTAGCAAGCTCTTTTGGCGAAGACATACACACAATTCAGTCCACCTTAGTAGAGGTTTTCCAGGCCAGACCCACTGAGAATCACTCTCAAATGAACATCAGTCAAAACAGCCTCCCTTCCCTTGACAAGGCCACTCCTCATTCCCAACAGCAAAAGCCCCTGAAGTTGCCAGAGAAGTGGGGAATTTTAAATAAATCATGGCACCGCCAAAGGCGGGGACAGCATGCCAACGCGAGAAAACATCTTCAAAGTTTTCCATAACACTGAAAAGCACTCACATTATGCTAATCACGAAGCCGTGTTAGCAAGACTTTAATTTTGCATATGTGCACGTGGGGGTCGGAGCACACCATTGTTTCTCTGCCTGGCGGGACAAGCGATCTTTCAACGATTTGCTATGCTGGTCGTACGCTTTCCTGAGGGGACGCAGTTCTATTTCATAGTTCAGAAAGGCTTAGGTTTTGCTGCTATAAGGAGCATCCTGCTGCGAGGTTCACGGCAGGGCAGGTCTGCATGTTTAGTCACTGGGATGCTCCTGGCACGTGCATGCTTGTCCCCCTGGGTCCCCCTAAGTGCATTTGCAGTCGCGGCAACCCCGTGACAAGGCGCTCAGATTCAATGTGCA
Organism: Craseonycteris thonglongyai; assembly: GCA_004027555.1. NCBI lineage: Eukaryota > Metazoa > Chordata > Mammalia > Chiroptera > Craseonycteridae > Craseonycteris > Craseonycteris thonglongyai. The sequence goes on from PVKE010000392.1 coordinate 10,707, forward strand.
TGGACAGCCCACACCCCAGCCGATGGCACAAATCTGTTTCTACATTGTTCTCTCTTCTCATACCAATAATGCTGCCCTGCCACACTCCCTGACCATCAGTTCTAAAAACGGGTCCAGGGTGGAAGCGGGGGACTTTTCACTGTAACAAAGGCACTACCGTTCCTCAAAGGGGCAGGCGGAGTGCTCTGGGAGGCTGCAGCGCTGGGCTCCCCAGTCAAATGATCCTCTGGTTCAGACCAAACCCTGGAAGACCTGTCAGATGTCCAGAAGGGCATTCCCCCTCCCTGAACCTCGTCTTCTGGCCCACATTCTCACGCAGGACTGGTACAGCCACAGCCCAGACTACGAGCAAGAGCATTTCTGCTGCTACACCAATGAAACGCGCGATCGTTGTCGATAACGATGCAGACAGAAGCATGTTGGAATGGGTCTTAGATTAACAGCAGCTCTGACACAATACAGACATTCCTTTTTGGGCCGGAAAAATCATATCGTCAAACTCCCATGCAGGTTCCGTTCACCGACTCCATGTCGCATTAACAACAACAAGGATTCTGGCCAAGAAGTGTCCCATCATAAAGGTAGACATCAAGCTACCAAAAACCATCATCTAGGGACCATATGACTGTTTTTTGTTTGTTGTTGTTTTTTAAGAAAAATGAAACCACCTCCTCTTGCTAGAAAATCAAAGAGCGATGCTGGGTGGAAGTGCTCATGACCCAAGAGCCGGGCCTTAGGAACGGGCAATGAGAGCCAGGTGCGTTCAGTACTTGGCCCCAGCTTTCAAAGCGTTTTATCAGACCCCGTGGAGGCTTCCAGAGCTACAGAGCCAACTGAGATGGGCACAGTGCCCCCTCCTCCAGTCTGAGGGCAACAGGGCAGAGCCCAGGCCCCTGAGCGCTTCCCAGGACCACCGACGCCCCCATCAGCACCGGGTGCAGGCCCTACGGTCTTGTTGGAGGCAACCGAAGCCCTGCTTCTTGAGGGATCTGGAAGCATCTTAAACAGCCAGGAGGGTTGCCCGGTACACTGAGTGCCAGGACCCACGGAGACCTGGAACCTGCTCAGATCCTCAGCGGGAATTAGCAAGTCCCCCATGGAAACGGCCGGCTGCTCAGCTGGCACTGTGGCTGGGCTACTGGGGCTGCCAAATGCCCAGAGGGCCAGCGCCACGGTGTTCACCATCTCCACCAAACTGGCCAAGCGTCAACGCGAGACTCTCTGGGGTTCCGGGGTTGGTAGAGCGAACTGCACGGGGCCGAGGCAAAGCCTTCCTGCGGCCTCCCCCTCACAGATGGAGCGCAGCTGGGCACCGCCTGCAGCCAGGCTTTCGGGCACACTCCTGCCAGGCCTTGGAATGTTCTCAACGCTCCTCCACAGCGCCCTCCGGGCCTTTGCTCAGGACAGTGCTGTACTAGGGACGACCCACCCTGCAAGCCGGTCACCATCGCTGGCCAACAGTGACAAGAGGATGGGCTGTGGCTGGGGTGTAACCCCACATTCCATGTTTACAGCCCACCTGGTCCCCCAGGTGACTCCTGGCAGGAAGCAAAGGGGTTAAGCAATGAGACAATCCAGAAGCCTAGGAGCAGAGTAGGAAGAGCCACTGGGTTCATCCAGAGAGAACCCAGCCGGGCCACCGCACCTCCCTGTCCTGCATGGTCACAGCCTCACCTGCCGGGCAGGCAGAGTGGGTGGTCTCCCAGCATGTGAAAGCCGTAAGGTTCTCCTCATGTGCCCAGGACTCTGGGTAGAAAGCACTCCGTGGAGGCCGGCCCCTGCACAGGTACAGGTGCCTCTGGGCACAACACGGGCTGAGGCAGGAATGGTCTCTCTCATGGGCCAGGTTCAGCGGCCTCCACTGGGCCCCTGAGCTGAGCAGACCCCACGCGGGTCCCTGCCTACAGGAGCTGGCCAGAGCTCCACCCCCGAGCGGCACTTCTCAAAGCACACCTTCCCGTCCAACAGAACGCTCGGCCCTGGCCTGGTAACCTGTCCCGGGTCCGATGGCACCCACCTCTCCAGCTGCGGTGGGCCACTCGGGCGACCCAGGCCACGAGGGCACCGAACCACTGTCTCACAGAAGAGGCTGCTCGCCCATTTGGTGCTCGCGGCCCATCTTCTCAAGAGCTTGCGGCCGGCTGGCCCGGCCCTTGGCCTCACCCCCTCCCCACCCCCACCCCCCGGTTCTCTCTGGGCCCTGCGCGCAGGGTAATAAGCTCCGCAGTGCTCGCTCGGCGGGGCAGCCGCGGGCCACGACCCGGCGCGTGTGTACACACGCACGCACACGGGCGCCCGCTCCCCCGCCGCGCGCTCCGGGAGCCCCGCGGCCGCCGGGCCCTCACCTTCGATGGCGATGACGTGCTCTCGGATCTGGTTCTGCAGCACCGGCTCCTCCACGCGCTCCAGCAGCTCGTAGATGGAGTAGATGTTGGGGTGGACTGACTCGAAGCGCTGGATCTCGGCTCGGATGGCAGCCGAGTTGGCCAGCTGCTGCTGGTAGTTCATGGTGCAGGCGCCGCTCCAGGAGCCGCGCGCGCCCCGGGGCCCCGCGGGCCGCCGAGCCCGGGGCGCCGCAGCCCCCCGGGGAGGAGGCGCGAGAAGAAAGGAGCGAGCGGAGCAGGCGCGGGGCCGGCCCGCAGGCTCAGTTCATGGCCGGGACGCGCGCGGCCGGCGAGCGAGCGGGCCCCCCGGCGCCCCGGGTCAGCGGGCCCCCATGGAGCGCGCCCGCCCGGAGGAGGCTCGCTCGGGCGCCTTCCGACGCCGCAGCCGCAGCCGCGTCCACCCCTAGGCGCTGCCCCGCCGAGCAGCCATTAAAGCCCAGGCAGCCGCCGCCGCTGCGCTCCGAGCGCCGGCCCCCGGCGCAGTGGCCGCGCCGCTCCGGGCGCCCGGCCGCGGCGAGGGGTCCGCGCGCTGCGCGCGGCGCCGCCCGGCCCGCCGAGGGTCCCTGCGCGGAGCCCGCTGTGCGTCGGCCGAGCCGGGACCGAACCGCAGGCGCCGTGCAAGCCGCGGAGCCCTCCTCCAGCGCCGCCCGCCGCCGGCCCGGCCAGCCCCCTCCCTGGCACGCAGGGCTCCGGCCCACGTCGGCCCCGCCTCCGCCCGCGCGCTCGCCGCCCTCCGGCCGCTGCGTCCTCCGCGGCGCTTCCCCGCGCGCCGGATCCCGGGGAATTGCGCCAGGCTCCGCCCCGCGCCGGCCTCTGCGCTTCCTGGGACTTGTAGTCCGCGCCGGGGACCGCGGGGAGGGGCGCACGGGGCTGGCGGCCGAGCGCGCAGCCGGGGCCTGGCGCCCTGCAGCCGCCTCCGGCGCAGCCGGGCCCCTGCCCGCTCCGCGCGCCCCTGCGCTGCCCCTGGGCGTCCAGGAGCCACGGCGCGCGCGACCTCGCCCGCCCGCCCGCGGTTTTGTTTGTTTCCAAGCGCCTGGCACGAGGAGCCTTTGCGCCGCGCCAGTGTCCCCGACGGACGGTGGCACTTGGTTGGCTCCCCCACCCACCCGTTTTTAATTCTCCACCTCCTTTTCCAACGTGGCATGTGTGCTCCCCCGGGGGCCTGGGTGCGCACACTAGTTAAGCGAAGTTTAGACCAGGATGCGAGCTAGGTGCGCTGCAATACCACGGAGGCGTCCCAGACATGCCAGTGGAAGGAGGGACGCGTGGATCCCTCCCTGCAGCCTCTGGGGCGCTGCGCCTGCTCCGCGCGGCTCCCCTGTCCGCCCCCCACCGCAATCCCGGTGTAGCTCAGCGCCCGGGACCCCCCCAGCAGCAGCGGCCCGGGCGCGCAGAGGGCTCGCCCCACGGGCTTGAGGCAGTTAGGGCGGTCGCGGTGTGCCTGGTCGGGGCCCCCAGCCAATCTTTTGGAAACGGAAGTCAGCAGCCCTGGCGTCTCTGATGAAAGCCCGCTGAGGTTTCACCTGGTCCACGCGCAGCCGGCCTACGTGTGGCTTATGCGCCCGGCTTCCAGCCTGGTTGGGTTACAGTCTCTGGGCTCACAGCTCCCCAGACAAATGGGCAGACGATCGTCAGCATTCTGGGCCTTTGCCACGCCCTCCTCCCCATTCCCAAGTCCCAGTAGGATCCCTGACACAATTACTCGGTTCATCCCTCCATTCTCGGTGTGCCTCTGTCTTTAATCGTAAGTTAACTGTGAGATGTCTGCAAGTGACTTACTTTTCCTTAACGTGTCAGCAGCCATGGGTCGTCCACTCTCCTTGAAACCCCTTGTCTTAGCAGCTGTGACACTAAGCTCTCCAGGCTGCCTTACTACACTCCCCCTTCCTGGCTCTAAGTCCCCTCCTTTCCTAACTTCTAAATATGGAAAGCCCCAAGGGGGCTCTGCCCAGGGCCTCTGCTCCTTGTGACGTGCCATAGGTCTGTCTTTTGGCTTTGGATCTCATACACAGGTTCACGGACCTCAAATGTGTATCTGCAGCCCAGACCTCACCCCTGAATAACTGAGTGGTACTTAGCCTCCTCACCATCTATCTCTTGGATGCCCCTTGACAATTTAAATCGAACATGTCTGAAGCTCCTTCTCACACACCTGCTGAGATTCTCTTGGCCACTGTGTAGTGAGGAAGTCCCACCGCAGGGCAGGTGCATGTGAATAGAGGATCTTCAGACGAGCCCGGCTCCCCATCTCCCCTCCCAGGCTGTCAGGCATCCAGCGCAAGCCGTACACACAGCAGGGTGAGACAAGCTGCCCCCGCTGTGCCGGGTCTGAGTTCCTGACGCAGAGAAGCTCTCAGAGAGTTAAATGATTACTGGCTTGAGCCGCTGTGTGTTTAGAGTGATTTGTTCTCCAGCAATAGGCACTAATGGAGCGGGGATCCTTGAACCTTGTACAAATGTGTGTGTGTGTGCATGTGTTTGAGTGTGTGTGTGTGTGACATCTTTGTTTCTTGATTCATCGTTTTATCGAGCATTTACCGTGAATAAAGGGCCCCTTGAGAGACAACCCAGTGCCCGCATTGGTTCTGTTTGTCATCCTCAGGCAGCCCTTTTCTGGCGGCTATGGCTCTTCTGAAGCAGTATCATTCGCTTACTGTTGCTGCCAGAACCTCGGTGACTTAAACAACACGAATGTACTGCCCTGGAGTTCTGTGGGTCAGAAGTCTGACACGGGTCTCACCAGGCCAAGTTCAAAGGGGGCGGACGCGTTCCTCTCTGTGAGCATCGTCAGAGATCCCTGGCCCCGGCTTTCCCAGCTTCCTGAGGCTGCCTCCTCTCCTGAGCGGTGTGGCCCCTTCCTCCTATTTCACAGCAGCGGAGGTGAGCTGAGTTTTTCTCACATCGGGTCACTCTGAAAGGAGCAGTTAGAAGCAGTCTCAGAGCGTCACAGAATTGATGCAGTGGACGGACGTCAGAGTTTTCTCACGCACCAACGAGAAAACTGAAGCCCCACTTACCTGACCTGCAGTATTTGTCTGATAGGCACCCAGGAGCGGAACTGAGCCTGTGAAAGCAACCCACACAGGGCGGAGGGGGGCTCAACGGGGCTGCAGACCCCCAGGCTGCAGGTGGCAGGCAACCCAGAGCAGACACGCCCCCGCCCTGGCCCGATAGGAATATGGCCACACGGCAGCTATTGTTGCCCTAGAGTGTTTCTGAGGGGCCAGCTGCCATTGCTTTCTCTTCTCCAAACGAAGGAGGAAAGGCAGCGATGTCTTGTGCTCCTAGCAACCTCCACAAGCCCAACCTCATGTGCCATGAAAACGCTGGTCCCCGTTCACGTCAGCTACTGGGGCTGTGAGCATACACCTGCAATTTGCACACAAACCTTGGATTTGCAGCTGTTTTTTAACGTGGGTGTTTCTAGAGACTCACACTAACACAACCGTGTAAACCATTTCCTCTGTGTATCAAGTGCACGCTGTTTCTGAGTATATGCATCCTTCGCTCATAAAATGGAAGATGAATTTGCTTATACAGGTTCCGTGAGCTGATGGAAAAGCTAGCTTTATACACATAGCTTTGGCTGATGAACAAATTAGACCTTGAGCTATCAGATGCAAATGAGTAGTTTACAGACACTTTCAAAATTATATCATCATCTCCCAAATCATGAGAAAGCCAAGCAATGATTTAGAACGGGTTTATTAAGACCTCTAAAAGGAGGCTTTCTGAGTGCTCACCAATTCTATTTTTTCTCATCACATTTCTTTACTTTTATTTTACTGTTTTTGACAGAGACAGACAGAAACAGAGAGAAGGGGGAGGGGCCAAAGCAGGCTCCATAGTTGTGTGTCATCAATTTCCCACATGGTTTTATTCCACATGGATGGGCGGGGCCGCACAGGCTTGGAACTGGGCTGGGGGCCTCCCACATGGGAGGGGTGGCCCCCTCAAGCCAGGGGCCAAACAGAGGTGGGGGTGGGGGTGGGGTCGAGTACTGAACTGGGGGCCACACCCCAGTTCAGCATATGGGTCCACACCGGCTGGGGATGGGATTTAATCTTTAGTCCCTGGGGCTGTAAAGCGAGTGCTTTACCCACTGAGCCATCCAGGCTTCCCCTTCTCATCACATTTGTTATGTGTGTTTTTAAAAGCACCTTTGCACTTCAGCTTTTTGTTTGTTTTATAGATTCTCTGCTACAATATCTTTGGGAGTTTCGTTAAACTTCGGGATTTACTACATTGGATAAACTGTTCCTTTTGATGTAGCCTCTAAATGTACACAAAACGACAGCAGCCAAAAAAATATAGCTGTTTCTGTTCTTCGGTTTTCACTTGGTTTCCAAACATAGATTGAGTTTAAATATGTATCAGATTGCTAAGGACTTGGCAAGGCATCTCTCAACCTTATCTCCTTTAACTTCCTAAGACGGTGCTAAGCAAGTCAGGGAGGTGATGTGCCCAAGGCTACAGCCAGCGGCTGGTGACACACCCAGGATGGCAAACCCACTTGTCTAGTTGCTGGGCCGGAGCCCATGGGCCTTCCAGCCTCAGCAGTGCCTCCAGCAGTGCCTCGTCTATTAATAATTTTGAAAACACAATGGACCATCTCATCAGCTGGTCACAGGGACATTTTCTGAGATCTGGAAGACAAGCCCATTGTGAAACCTATCTGCATCAGCATGCCTGGTTATTGAGCAGTTTCCTGTGAAGTTGAAGGGCGTTTTTCCGGCCCCGACCTTGCTCTCCCGGATCCTCACCAGGCACTGCTTTTTCACTGTAAATTGACGCTTTGCAAAGCTGTAACCCACGCAGCAGAAGGTGCTGGCTAATAGAAGCCTTCCCCTGTGTGGTCTCAGTCACTTTCCATCCAGAGTGGGGCATGCCCTGCCCAGGGGCCCTGGCACGTGCTGGGAGGGGCCCAGGGCACACTTGGTATCCAGCACCCCAGCCGGCGTTCCGCGTGTGTGCCAGGAACCTGAGGCTGCTTTTGGACAAGGATCAGCAGCCAACTGCCTGGGCCTGCCTCCGCCTTTCCTTACAACAGAGGTTGTCAAACCGTGTTCCTTGAAGCCCCCTCTCCCCCCAAACCCACTAGCAGTGGGCTCGGGTCTGTGTCCACTGAGTTGTCCCTTCTCCTCTCCCCCATCCTGACTCTCTTTTCGTCAAAGCTCCATGTCTATCTTAATAAGGGTGTCCCAAAATTCATGCAAGATTCGCAATTTTCGTACAAAATTACTTCTTGCGTGAATTTTGGGACACCCGTTTTATATGTGATTCCCTATTAGCTTCCCTTTAAGGGAAGTTAAGAAGCAAAACGCACCATCTAGGGCTGAAAAATGCTTTGTAGGTATTTAACCCCTTGACTTACAAAGAGGTCTGGGATATGTCATGTGTTTCTTAAGCCATTATAAACATGGACGTCGCTAAGACACATGCAGCTTTAATTTGCTTTGAGTGCAATTATAATGCAAATATTGTCAAGAAATAATTATATACAAGGGCTGTCCAGCCGTGTAACTTCTTGTTATAATGACAATGGCTGGATTTTTTCTGGACAGCCCTCTATATTCAGTGTTAAAGTGTGAGCTATAGAAATAATCCCTTTAAGATGTCTGTTCTGAATTTGTACGAAAGTGACGCTGAAGCCAAATGGGGTATTTGAGTGAAAACAGCGAGACTGCTATTCAACAACTTCGTATGGATGACTAGTCAACGGAAAATTCAAATTCAAGTGAAGGGAGCCCTGTCCAACGTGAGGTTCTAACTGTGCAAGACCTACATCTGTATCAAGCAGTGATGATTGTGATTCAGGAGATGAAGAATGGAATTGGGAAGAAAAAGAAAATATTCTAAATATAAAACCATTTACCCAAATGGCTGGTATAGATGCTTTAGTTTTACGAAGACTAGGAGCAAATCCTATGCCTCTTTGTGTTTTAAAACAAGTGCTAAGTGATGGTTGTTTTGAAATGATAGCCATAGAAACAAGTAGATATGCAAGTCAAAAGGTAAAGGACCAGAACTCAAAAAAGGACTAGAAATGGTTTCCAGTAACAAGTGATGAAACGAAAGCACACTTTTCGTTATGTATCATAATGTCACAAGTACAAAAATCTAAAATAGGTATGTACTGGTCAAAAAGAGTAATATACAGGGGAAGCCGGGGTGGCTCAGTGGGTTGAGCGCTCACTTTGCAGTGCCAGGGACCAGGGATCGTAGTCCCGGCCCCGGCCCTTTCGGACCCACATGCTGAACTGGGGAGTTCCCCTAGTTCAGTTCTCTCTCTGTCTCTGTCTCTGTATCTCTCTCTCGCTCTCTCTGTCAAAAATAAAAATAAATAAATTAAAATAAATAAATTAAAAAAATATATTAAATTTTAAAAAATTTTAAAAAAGAGTAATATTAGGAGAAGTTGGGATGGCTTAGCAGGCTGAGCATTGAATCCCAGCCCTGGCCCATATGCTGAACTGGGTTGTGCTTCCCATGTGGGAGGCCCCCAGCCCAGTTCCCGCCCTGCACGGCCCCGCCCACCTGTGTGGAACAAACCATGTCAAAAACTGATGACTACAACTATGGAGACTGCTCTGCCCTCTCCTCCCTTTTCTCTGTCTGTCTCTGTCTCTGTCAAAAACAATAAAATGAATCTTTAAAAAAAAAGAAAGGAGCAATATTAGAAACACCAATATTTTCCAAAACTGTGCCTCGCCAACATTTCTTGGCTATGTGACATTTTCATCAGTTTGTAGATAATGAAACTATGTAAAGAAGGTAGAATATAAAAAGTACAAAGTGTCGACTATTTGACTAATAAGTAGGAACAATTATATGCTCTGGATGAAGAGGTCTCCCTAGACAACACACTAATGAAATTCAAAGGATGGCTGGGGTACATGCGATTTATAGCTACCAAACGTGCCAGATTTCAAATCAAAGTTTACCAGTTATGTGAATCCAATACTGGATGCTGCCCCTTCAAATGTTAAATTGAAAAGTAAATAGTATTTGTTGCTCACATAGAATTGTATTTAATTCGTAAGTCCAGGGGTTAAATGCTTCCTAGGCCCACGACCCTTCATCCTTACCGGCTGGAGGTGGGGCAGAGATGATATGGGCAGAAGCGGGCTTGGTGGGTAAGGCCCTCCTTGGCTTTCCTTTCGGATACTCCCTTCCGGTTCACTTTCCCTTTCCTCCTTCCCTCCACCCAGAGGGAGTGTGGCTGTCAGAACACTAGGCTGACGGTTGGTAAATATGGCCAACCTTCCCCATGGTCCATGTCTGTATCGCCCATGAGATAAGACTTATTTACCTTTTAAATGGTGTTTAAAAAGTCAAAAGAAGACGATTTCATCACATGTGGAAGTTATATAGAATTCAAATTTCAGGGTCTCAATAAAACGTCATGGGAACACATCCAAGCCTGTTGGTTTGAGCGTCATCTATGGCTGCTCTCACCCCACAGAGTTGAGTAGCTATGACAGGGGTCATATTGTCGGTCCTGCAAAGCCTAAAATACTGACTGTCAGGCCCTTTGCAAATAGTTGGCTGAGCCCTGCTCTAGCAGGAGAGCGGTCTCCTAGCCTAGGGTGTGGGCAGGGGAGACTCAGAAGATGTTACGGCAACAGCGAACTGAGGGGTGACCGAGGACTGGAAATCACAGGGAGGGTCTGGACCAAAAGTCAGGGAGCCCTTCATCCTCTGTGTAGCTACTGCTGTCACCGTGGGGACATACATAGTGAGGGGTCAGCAAACTAAATATGGAGCCTTTTATTTCGATGCCCATGGGACCGAGGCAATAGGAATTTTATGAATATGCTAACAGTGTACGTCCAGCTTTGGCAACTCATGTCTAACTTTCATTGGTTCTGTTGTATCAACCAAGTATCTGAAGCAGCCAGAAGCAGCTGACTGAGGTCGCAGAGCCATGGGTGGTTTGGGAGGATAAAAACTCGGCACCTCTCCAAACCAATATTCCCTCAATATTGTAGATGCAAAGCTGGGCTGTCCCAGGAGGGTGAAAATATAAAAATAAAAAGGTGCTCTGCGGGCATCTTGAGCCAGCCGTGTCTCTGGTCTTTACGGAGGTTCAGCTCTGCCCCAAACCTGCATCACTGGCTCAGCGAAGCTACAGCTCCATGAAGATCTGGAAGCCGCCCTTCTTAGAATGCAGCGTGGTGACCGTCCTTGCTCTTCCCACCCCAGTTCAGCTGGATTTCTTCAGAAGCCGACTTAGACACGGGGATTTGCGAGCCGGGCATTGATTTGGAAGGTGCCCCCAGGCAGCTCCAGAAGGGCACTCAGATGCAAGATAAGGTAAAGAAGGAAGCCTATCTTGGGTGAGCTCCTGAGAAGGGTGCTGCTATAGGCAACGGGGACTCAGTCCCCCAGGAGACTCCATAGGGTTTGCCTCTGGTGGGGGGCGGGTAGGGCGACCCTGGCTCAGCCACCAACTTCCTGTCCCTGGGAGCAAATGACTTCCTCTCCTGGACTTCGGTTTCCTGACTCGAAAAGTGTCAGATGGACCAGAGCACCTGTGGGTCAGTACTTCTCGAGCTTTCACGTGTCCACACATCCCCTGGAGTCTCATGAAAACATGCAGGTGCTGGTTCAGTCAGTCTCAGGACAGGCTTGAGTCACCAGACTGCCAAGTTCCAGGGGAAGCCCCAGTCTCCTTGGCCGATCTCGTATTGAGTAGCCAGGCGGCTGTGGGCCATCCCACCGAAAACCTCTGGGTGGCCGGGATGGGGCCCCCCTACAGCTGACACGGGCATGAGTGGACATGTTCTTGTTGTTCCTTTTCTAATCCTTGCGACGACATCTCTCTAAAATGCTTTAGACCGCAGCCCTGTTTTAGGAAGCCCCCTGTATTTAGGAAAACCAGAGCAGTTTCTGGAGGTTTCTGAGAAGTGAGTGCCATCGCATTTCCTCCCCTGAGAAGGCGTCTCTCTGGGACTGCACAGGCCCTACTTGCCCCCTCCCTAGCACTTCTCGCCTGCTTCTCTCAAGCACACTCACTCTTGGTTTAGATGGTAAAATGTCCTCGATGGGGTGAGGTGGGCATTCTAGCCAACTCTTTCCCCCCCAGACATAGAACGTCATGGTACTCGACTTCTGACAGCAACGCTGGCCGCAGAGAAGCCACCCCCGCCTCTTGCCAGCAGACAGGACTGCAGCCTGGCTCGCTGGTGGCCAAACCCCTCTTCCTGGAACTGAGGACGGCCAGTCCTGTCTTGTGCTGGTGATGTGGGCACGCCAGACCTGAGCACAGCCCCTCCAGATGGCTCTTATTTACGGAAGAGATCACAGGCTTCCAGCGATGCCCTCCAGCCCCCCAAGGTCAAGGCAGAGGCAGCAGGAAGACAGCGTTGGGCCTGGTGCCGGCTCCAAAGAACCGCGGAATCTAACCAGAGTGGAACAGGCGCTCGCCAGCCCACTTGACCCAAATTCTGACCCCGCCCTTGCTCACGGTGGGACTTGGGAGCATCCTTTCTTGTCTTTAGTCCTTGGTTCCCTCACCTGTAAAATGAAGCCACTAAGACACCCACCACCTACAGTTGCGTGATTATGTTTCCGGATAGTGACCCCACCCACCATCTTATTAGTAACATCAGTTACTAACTTAATTTACACACGTGTGAGTACAGTGTTTATTAAAAAAAAAAAAGACATTTGTTCTCAAATTCCAAATACAACTGAGTTTAGGTTAAATATGCCTTCTGCAATCTCACGTAATTCTTCAAAGTATGTACATCTGTAGGCTAAGGGTTTGCATAAAAATGAGGCCAGGTAGCCAGTCACCACATGTTTTCTGAGTGTGAGGCTTTGCGTTGGAGATTTGGGACACCAGGGTGAATGACGTGGAAGAGTCACTTCCTGCTCAGGGCTCTCCGGGTGGACGGGGTAAGTGAATACTTTCTCATCACTAATTAACTTCCTTCAAGCGTGTGCTCCAGTGAACTTGAGGTCAGCTACAGGTTACGGCGCCTTCATTGTCTGTGGCCCCAGGGTCTGGGCCAGATTTTCGTCTTCCTTCCCCCAGGTTCATGTGCGTAGGACCCGGGCTGCCCTCTGCCCTTGACTTTCATGGGTGAGATGCGCTGAAGCTCCAGAAACAGGCTTGAAGACAAGACACCCATCAAGTTTGTTTGGAAGACAGGGAGTAACTGTTTGCAGAAGCATAGAGTTGAAAACTCCGGGTGAAGGTGGTGATTGTTCGAGGCTCTGTGGGAAGATTTGGGGAGAGGAAAGAGGTACATAGACGGGCCTAAAATGAAGAGAGGAGATCAGCATGACAATAATGGGGACACGTCATGACATTTTACTACATAGCATGATTTTACTTATTTATCTTTGAGGATTTATTTTATTGTTTTGAGAGAAGGCGAGAGAGAGACAGAGACAGAGAGAAGGGGGAGGGCCCAGAGTAGTCTCCATAGTTGTACGTCATCAGTTTTTGACATGGTTTCGTTCCACACAGGTGGGCAGGGGGCTGGGCAGAGTGGGAACCACGCTGGGGGCCTCCCTCATGGGAGGCGAGGACCTTCGCCGCCATCCTGCTGGTTACCAGTTGCACAGCAGTTCAGCATGTGGGTTTGCACAGGTGGGGCCAGGATTCGACCCCCAGGACCCTGTGTTGCAAGGCAAGCGCTCAACCTGTTGAGCTACCCCAGCACCCCCATAGTGTGATTTAAAAAAGACGTGGCCTTTTCTTTCCATGGACAATCCACCTTACTTGCACATGCATTGGACGCAGATATGGAGTTTTGATTTGGGTGGGTGGGGTGCTGAGACTGGGTGGGAAGCAAGCAGCACGGCCTGTGGGCTCTCCCACAGGATCAGTGTGTCGGTGTGTCGCCTCCTCCCACCGGGCCTGTTCCAGCAGCCCTGTCACCAGTTCTGGGCTGGAGGGAGCCACGGGGTCCTTTTAAGAACATCCCTGTGGCCGAAGTGCTGAACCACACGGGGCTGTCCAAGGCTGCTGGCCGGGATCCATCAAAGCTCCTGCAGAGGACAGATGTGGGAAGGGGCATCGTTACAGGTGCACTTATTCATCGTGCCTCCAAAGGATCAGCCCTGCTTGCCTGGGAGGTTTGGTTGTGGGAATGGGGAGGGGAATGGGACTCCACTGGGCAAATTTGGGGGAAGTGATGCAATGTGAATGAATCTTTGAGCTCAGCCGGAGGTCTTGTGTCACCTGTCACCAAGGCGCTAGAGATGTCCAGAGGCAAAAATGCTTTTTGAGCTCTCTAAGCAAATATACCTGTCTTCTGACGCTACCCTGGGGTCCCAGGGAAGGGGAGGGGGGAGATCCTGGGGGTGGCATCAGATCACCCCAAGGGCCAGCAAGATGGGAGGAGGGAGAAGCTGGGAGCAGACGGTTGAGCGGCAGTTTCAGGTTGTAACAGCCTTGTTCACAATTTTCTTCAGCTGAGCTCATACTTACTGAAGGTCGTTGAAATGGCAAACAAACGAGGCTGGGATCCGTCTGCATGTTTCAGTATGGAAACCTCGCCTTCTCCGCCCCTCTGCTTGGTGGACATTCCCCCAAATTCTGTTCAAGGGGCAGGCAGCCCACACATTCTCTGTTTCACTGATCACACTCTGGCTTTTTCTCCGGAGACAGGTGGCGTGGCCCTTGGGCTCAGACGGTCTGTGACCTTCCCTAATGGGCAAGACTGAACTGTGTCCCCCCAAATTCATATATTGAAGCCCTAACCCCCAGTGAGACTGTGTTTAGACGTAGGGTTTTAAGGAAGTGATTAAGGTTAAATGAGGTCATAGGATGGGGTCCTAGTCAGATGGGATTGGTGGCCTTGTAAGAAGGAGCTCTCTCTTTGTCTTTCTGTCTCTCTCTGTCTCTTTCTCTGTCATGTGAGGACACAGTGAGCAGGCAGCTGTCCAGGAGCTAAGAAGAGAGCTCTCCCCAGAACCCAGCAATGCGAACACCCTGATCCTGGACTTCCAGCCTCTAGACCTGTGAGAACTTAGCTCCGGTTTTCCGAGCCACCCCGTTTATGGTTCTGGTACAGCAACCCAGGTGACAAAGACAGCTACTGTCCTCCTGGCTTTGTGTCCCCCTCCCTTGTCAGATCCGTTCCTCTCAGCACTCATAGGCACCGAATCCTATCATCATCCTCCAGAAAGCAACGGAGCAACCTGTTCCAAGAAGGTTTATGTCTTTGGTCTTATAATTTTGGACGTGATTATTTTTAGAAAGTAAGTTAGCAAGAGGAAAAACAAAACAAAACAAAAAACTGTGTACATCGAACATGCTCTTTGAAACAGTATCTTTCAAGTCATCAGATCAGGCGTGTCTACAATGTGAGACTAGCCAACAATAGGAACAGTTGGTGACATAAGGGACATGGGAACTGCACGTAGGAGGGCTCTGTAGAGCTGGGGGAAACTTATTTTTCTATTTGATTTAAGAAGGCCAAGGGCAACCTTGGTGTACGTTTCGGCTAGCAACGGGAAAAGCACATCTCCGTGTGAAGGAAGCTAGGGAGAGGATACGCCAAAACAAAATGGGTCCCTTAGAGTGGTGGGATGCTAGGGAATTTGAAACATTTAAACACTTTCCCTGATCCTTGAAGTGCCATTGTTCCTGCAGAGAACAAAACAAGGCTTGTCCTCGCTGGCTTTTCTCCTCAGCTGCCCTCCAGCCTGGTGTCTGCTCAAAGCCGTCTCCAGACCCACAGGAGGTCTTCCATGCCACGGTCCCCGGGGCCAGATTTCACAATAAAAGGGAACAGCCACTTGTCACAGGCACCCCGTCCTGTATGGCAGGGTAGCCTGCTCTGCACCTTCCCAGCAGCCTGCACCTGGGTTCCCCTCTGGTTGACAGAAAGAACTCCGTGAGGCCTGGAGCCCCCACCAGCTTCCGTTTTCTGCCGCTTGATGCGGGCCAGCTGCTTCGCTCACCAGGGTCACATGATTCGTCCTTGATGACAACATTCCCTGGAACCAGATCTTTCTCTGAGTCAGAGCTGGATCCTCATGCCGAGTATCCGGTGGCTGGAGTGAGGTGACACCTGGCCTGGCCTTTTGACACAGAGCCATTGGGGAGGGGTGCTGTGGGGTCCCCAGGCCTGCTTCTGGCGTTCAGTGTGTTAGGGGTCCTCGTTCCATCTTCTGGCCCCTACACTCGTCCAGGTCCCTCTGTCTGCCTTACTTGGCCATATACTGTCCTGTGGGCATTACATTTAGGCAAGAAGTGAGGGCCACATTTCTAAAGCACCGTGATCCATGTTGGAACCATTTCCTTCCTAGTCTAAACAAAGGAATGCATGTGTGAAGGACACAAAGCACAGAAAGGTCCAAAGAGGAAAACAGAACTATGCCCCCACCCACCAGAGTTCTGCTTCTCACTGGGACTCATTAGTAGGAGAGTCCCCTGTGTCTATGCATATTAGCATATACGCAGAGTCTGTATGTATAGTCCCTGCATCTTCAAACAAAACCAAGTTAGGATCATACCGTGCACTGTCCTAGCCTTACATTTTTCTTTTCTTTTCTTTCCTTTTTTTAAAAATTTATTTTATTGTTTTTGACAGAGACAGACAGAGACAGAGAGAAGGGGGAGGGACCAGAGCAGTCTCCATAGTTGTACGTCATCAGTTTTCAACATGGTTTTGTTCTACACAGGTGGGCGGGGGCCACACAGGGCGGGAAGTGGGCTGGGGACCTCCCGCATGGGAAGCACATCCCAGTTCAGCATACGGGTCTGCTCGGGCCGGGGCTGGGACTCGATCCTTGGTGCTCGGGGCTGCAAATCAATCACCCAACCCCCTGTGCCATCCTGGCTTCCCCACATTTTCCACCTAATTATGTACCTTGGGGATCTTTATTTATCAGCATGTATGTTTTTAATGGGTGCATGGTATCATGCTACATGACTGCAGCATGATTTATTTAACTAGATCTTTTAATAGATATTCATATTTTTAAATTTGTTTTGCTATAACAAATAATGCTACAAGTGACCATTTTGTGCCCATAACTTTGGGCACGTTTGCAAGTATTTTTGTAGGGTAAATTCCTAATGATGGAAATACTGGGTCAAGGGTAATATGTGTTATAAATTTAGATTTCTGCTGATAAACTGCCTCCAAACAGTGACTCTAGTTCTTTCTTCTACAACAATGTACGAACTCACCACATTTTCCATACTCTAGCTCATGATGCCTACAAACTCTTTAATTTTTTGCCAAATTAAATTTGGCAAAAAATTTATTGAAATGTGACCTCTTTCATTATTTAATGACGGGGTCGTCATTATTTAATTTGTATTTCCTTAATTTTGTAAGTGAGGTTGAACATCTTTTCATATATGTGTGGGCCATTTATATCTTTGGCTTTATGAGATGCCTGACCCAGATGCCTGGTACATTTTCTTGTAGGGGATTTATCTTTCTCTTATTTTGTTAAGGAACTTAGGTCTTTATCTGCTTATGGCTTATAAATTCTCCCCTGGGTTCTCACTTGGTTATGAGGTTAGTTTTTCATACAGAGAAAAACTTCAATTTTCACTTCATGATGTGAACAATTTTCCTCTGGTTTCTAGGTTTTTGAGTTGACCTTGGATACTTTCCTCCATTCCAAGATTTAAAAATGTGTGTTTACTTTTCTCCTGGTGCTTTAACAGGGTAAGTTATTACATTTAAACATTTGAACCATTTAGAGCAACTTGCTCAGTGGAATTGTCTGGGATGATGGAAATGTTTTGTGTTGCCCAATCCGGTAGTCACTAGCTATATGTGGTCTTTGAGCCCTTGAAATGTGGCTAATGGGTATTTACTTTTATTTAATTTTAATTAACTTAGAATGAATAGCCACCTATTGGCTAGTGGCTGCTGTATTGTAAACCACACATCTAGAAATTATTTTGGTATTAAGATTGCAGTAAGATTCACTTCCGTTCCACCCTTGAATGCCTAACCAGGTATCCCAGTATTATCCCTGAAACCGTGGTTTGAAATGCTAGTATCACATACTCCACACCTGTGTGGGCTGTAGTCTATTTTGGGATCCTCTGCTGGGTTCCACTGATTATCTGGACCCTTCCCTCTGTGAAGGACTTTCAGTGCGTCTCTGGTTACAGTACCTGCGTGCATTAAGGTCACTTAACAGGAGCTTCTACTCCTCAGCCTTTGCATAGAAGATGCTAATTAGGTCCTTGTTGCTTTCTACATTTTTCTATCTCATTGTACTTTTTACTTTAATATTTATTATCTAAATTAACAGTGATGGCAGGGAACCTAGAAAAACAGTTGAGGGATGGACACATGAAGTGTACACACACACACACACACACACACACACACACACACACACACACAGATTTTTCCCAAGGCTTCATGGGAGCCAACTCAAGGCTAGTGGGCTGGGTCTGAGGTTCAGCTCCAGCCCCTTCAGCTGTTCTTGGCTGGCCCCTCCCCAACCCTGCCCCAAACAGCAGCTCTTCCTCACGACCCCCTCTCCCCCCACCCCTCCTCCCCCACAGGGAGGACCAGCTCAAAGCCTTCTTCCATTAGAGCCAAAGCAGTCCCTTCCAGAGTGACGTGCATGTCCCAGGGGGAGAAATAGCCTTAAAATAACGACAAAGACAAATTCCAGTGAAATTCCTGGTTCCGTCACTGAGAAAGGGCCCGTAGTAGTGGGGGTGTTAGGTCACCCAAGACGCTGAGCGCTGCTTAACCAGCTTTCTGGTGCGTAACTTCCTGTTTTCCAGTTCTGCTGATAGAAGAACTCTCCCAGCTACTAATGGCAGCCCAAGGATATAATCAGGGGTCTTCATTTGGTCACAACCCCCCCAAATTGATGCATAAGAAAAGCAGAGAGTCCCAAATAGTAACCGAACCGGTAGGAATGTCTTCAAAATCTCCACAAATCTCAGATTCTTTCTGACCACTGGCCGTTGGTCCAGTTGAGTGATGGTGTTTGTTCCCTTGGTGTATGTATGTCCTTCTGCGATCTGAAAGGAGTGTCCCCGTGAAAGCACATGCCTGCCATGGTCCTTCTGAATTCGGGTCCCTTTAATTCCAGCACTTTGTCACCAACACCCATGCTGTTTCCTGAGCTAACAGGCCCATGGCTTCGCTCTTATCTTCGCTCCCAGGTGGCTCGACTCTGGGCTGTGTCCCTAGATAGGGCGTAATTTCCACCAGTGTTAATGGAACATTCCATATGTCCCATCTCCTCCCCTGGCTCTCATTGTGTTCATTTTGGGAACGTCACCCTGGACAATGTTGGTGGTCAGGGTGGCAGACGTGACCCCAGGGCCACACATGGGCCACTAGCCTTCCCCGTGGTCACCTCCTTTTTTCCCTTTGCAACAGCAGAGCCCAGTCTTCCGACTGTGTCGATCTCTCCCGGTAGCTGGGCCTATACTAGGAAGTTCCCCATATGGACACCTTCCCAGCCTTTTCCAGGGGAGACGCCACCAGCATCCTACCTGAACTGAGGTCCCACAGCTCCCAGGGCTGTTAGAGAATGGGGGCCGGGGTCTTAGCAGCGAACATTCACACATTTAACCTTCTGTCTGCAGTGGGGCCCCACCCTCCACACAGTGGGGCCTTTCCCTCTTCCCTCTCCAGAAGGTCTATGTCTGGATTTCGCAGCATTTCCTCTGTACCCCCAACTCACCGCACTTCTGGATGTAGCTGGTGCCTCCAGTTCTGAGACCTTCTGGGGGCTTGTGTACCAGGTTCTCAGCCTTCTCCTTCCCCATGTCAGTTTCTCAGCTCTGCAAGGTCATTAACGACTCATCCGTCTGCTTTCTAAATTCCAAATCTTATGGCGGTTGTTTGTGTTATTTGTTTGCCTTGAAAACAATCCTTTCTCCATTGGACGACTCTATTGTGAAGTATTGAATCAGCTAACTATTGTTTTCACTATTCCAATTGTGTTCCATTTTCTGTTATAACAAAGTTTCATTAAACAGCCTTATATGTATATTTACACAGCTCTTCCACTATTTCTTAGAATAAATTCTTGTAAGAGTAATTGCTAGATACACATACACACACATGAGAATACACATATATTTACTAGATGTATAATATATATGTATCAGAAAACTTATGAGTATATGTGCTGATATATATATATGTATTCATATGTACTTGTAGAGCATATACTCACAAACTCATGTATTGACTATATATGTTCATATGTAGATCTATAATACATACCGTTAAAATCGTCTTGTACTCCCCATGTGTACTCTCCTTTCATTAACTTTAGGAATGTGGGGTCAGACTACTGGGGCTCCAATCTTGGCTCATCCACTTGCTGCAGATGTGACGCCCCTTTGCCTCTCTGAACCTCAGTGTACTCATCTGTGAAATGGCTAGGGCAGATGGCCTCCCCTCCAGGGCAGTCGTGAAAGCTTCACGCGACAACAGTCCCGTAGCGTCGGGCTCAGAGGCTGGCACAGGGCTGCCCGCAGTAAAGGTCGGTCGTATTTTTTTCAGGGTCAGTAAGTGGTGCTCCTCTCTGTCCTGATTCCTGAACATCAGTCAAGTAAGACAAAGCAGTCAGCAGATAGCGACCTCAGCATCACCTTTATGATAGACCAGGCCAGGTTCAAGGGGCAGCCTGCTAGCTCCCTGCCTGCCTGCTGTCACGACATGGCACAGGCTGGAGAGGGAGCGAGGCTGTGCCCAGGTGGCATGCTTTGCCCTGTCTGGGTGGGGACAGAAAGGGAAGACAGGCTCCCAGGTTGTAGACTTTTGCCAGGTGGCTCCACGCCGTACGACAGTGAAGGGGCCGTGGCTGCAGATGGCTCGCCGTACAGCTGCAGCCTGGAGTGTTCTGGGGAAGTCCTCCTTCAATAGGCCAGAGGGTGGCTTCCGTGGTCCCAGCACACTGTCCTTTATACCCACAGGGCTCACCTGCTGGGCCAATGCAACCTCAAGAAGCCCCATGACTAAGATGAGGAGTGTGCCAGGGCAGAGCTGCCACCTGCACACGACGCTACCCCCATGCCAGGCTCTCGTCTCTTATGGATTCTCTTAGGAACTGGGAAAGGGGTACAGACTTCCGCTCAGAGAGAGCTTGGAGATCAGCAGGAACACAGCACGAGTCAAACCAGGTCAAGGTCACACTTCCCCCACCCTGGGCCGCTCGCTCCCTCCCATCTTCTGTTTCCCCTCTCATATTCTATCGAGCCGTGTTATTTGACATTGTCTAGCAGAGGTTCTGCAGTGGGATCAGATGACATCCTAAAAATCCTCCAAAAATGAAGAGGCAGCTCGTAATCAGTTGCCACACATTTGAACAGAAGCCCTTTCTTCATTAAGAAGTTCCTGGGAATAAAATAAAATCAGAACATTAGGTCCCTTGCAAGTTACACTTCAAAGCAGTAAAAGTCCAAGAGGAATCAAAGTTGGAATTAAATTTCTTTTTTGCCCTTCTGAGTTAAAAGTCAAAGAAATTAAAGACCACAAGCATCAAGTCCCGGTTTCTAATTCCTCGCAGGCTCAGCCACAGAATCCTGGACACGGTGTGGGGCAGGGAAGGGAGTCAGCTCGGGCGTTAGTTTCCTGGGGCCACTGTAACGATGCCCCGCAAACTGACGGGCTGCAAACAGCAGAAATTTGTTCTCTTGCAGCTTTGGGGGCTACAAGTTCAAAATCGAGATGCTGTCAGGGTTGGATCCTCCCGGAGGCTTGGAGGACAGCCCAACCCCATGCCTTCGCCTGGCTCCTGGTGACCGCTGGGAAAGCTGCTGTTCCTCTGGACCTCATCTCTCCCACCTCTGCCTTTGTCTTCACATCAGCTGCCCCGTGTGTCCTCTCCTGTCTCTTCTCAGGACACTGTCATTGAATTTAGGGCCATCCTACTGCAGCGTGCTCTCCTCTTAACGTTTAACACGTTTCATCTGCAAGAATACCATTTCCAAATAGGTCACATTATGAGGTTCTGGGTGGATGTGAATTTTTTGTCCCATGACACCAGGAGACTGTGTACAACTTCTGGGACCCAGGTCACAGCCCACACCTGTCACATAGCATCTCTGGGGTGAGACTTGTGCACTGGCGCTTTTTCAAGGCTCCTTGGGTGATTCAAAGGTGTAGTTGCAGCTGAGAGGCTGAGGAAGGCCTCAGCAGTGCCTAAGTCTCTCATGTGAACCCCTTTTAATGAGCCCAAGTGGGGTGCTGGGAGAGCTCAGCAGGCTGAGCACTTGCCTTGCAATCACGAGGTCTGGGGATCGAGTCCTAGCCTCATGCTGTGCAAACCCAAGGACTGAACTGCGGTATAACTGGTAACTGCTGGGATGGCTTGGTAGCCAACGTTCTCGTCTTCCATGAGGGAGGCCCCCATTTCAATTCCCACCCCTCGCGGCCCCACATCCACCTGTGTGCGATGGAACTATGTCACAACTAATGATGCAACTAGGGAGACTGCTCTGGACCCTCCCTTTCTCTCTCTCTCTCTTTCTCACATTCTCTTTAATACAATGAGTGGTTTAGAAATAATAAAGAGTCCAAGAGTTCAAAGGACAGGAATGTCAACACACTCATGCCATGCCCCCCGCCGTAGGGAGGCAGTCCAGGGGGGAGCTGGGCGTGTAAACAGCGTGGGGGTGGGGACAACCTAGCTTTCACCCCCTTTCCCCCCAGATGGGCGAAATCTGCCATTGAGACGTTATTACGGTGCTGTGTCCCCTGGTCAGGAGAGTCCACCTGCACATACGTGACATCATTGCCTTCTTGAAGGGCTTAGACTTTGTATAGGACCCGTTCCTGGGCTCGTTTGAGGTCTTCCCCATTCCACACAAGGAAGCCTCTGGTTTGGGGACACTGGGACTTTAGGCCACTCTCTGGGCTGGTCCACTGAGAGCACTCCCTCCACGGGGCCTGGGCTTGTCACGTTTGGGGTGTGGGTTCCCCCCTGCTGCCCTACCCCTTCTGAGGGCTGTTGCCTTTCCAGGTGTTTAAGCCGCTGTTTGAACGGCTCCCTGTCCTCCTCTCGTGCACGTTCGGGTTAGTCTGGATGCCTTGTCTTCTCTTTCCTGGTGGCTTTTGTTTTGCAAGCATGCTCCCACACTGCTTCTTCGTGAGGCTCCCAGAGTGGGAAAAGTGAAATAAAAGTGTTCTAGGCCCCTGACAACCCTTCACTACTGAGTCCTCCTCTGCTCTCTGGGCTGCATCTGTCCCCCAGGGGCCGTTCATTCTCGCATCAGACGGGGACGGCAGCCAGGCCCGCACTCCATGGATCACTGTCCGCCTGGCTCCGGGCAGCTTGCTGTACCTTCTCGTGGGGTCCTGGCTCCTGAGGCTTGTTCTCACAGGGCAGGACGTACTCATAGCTCAGAAATGTGGCACCTTGAAAGGCACATAGATAGACAGGCAGAGCGGGAGGGAGGAGCGATGTTGCTTGCGGTGGTCTTCTCTTGAATCTGTTCAGATTTTCTGTAAGCTCTTGGGACATCTGTCCAGCCATTAAATGATGGTCTCCCAGTTGATCCCAGAAGGCGTCCTCCACACCCCCCACCCCCAGCAGAGCTTCTTTGAGGGCAGATCTCTAGATTTTTGGATGCCCCACCTCCCCCCCCTTGTGATCTGTTAACACTTTTCCCATTCTCCATAAGAGCAGTTAGACCTGGGTGCATCTTCTCCCCTTTCTTCTGCCTGCCCTGGACCCGAGACCGGTCATTCCTCCAATACGGTTTTGGATGTCTGCAACAATCCCACCCTCTCTCTCACCCCTTAACGAAGTATCTCTCTGTCCAGTGTAATCCTCCCAGTCTGCCTTACTTTATTTTTGTTTTTCTGGGCTCCTGTTCAGACTCTTAATCCTAACACATTTCTCCTTTTTTTTTTTTAAAGATTTATTTATTGTTTTTTTGACACAGAGAGAGGTACAGAGACAGAGACAGAGAGAAGGGGGAGGGCCCAGAACAGTGTCCATAGTTGCACATCATTGGTTTTTCCACATAGTTTCATTCCACAGGTGGGCGTGGGGCTGCACAGGGCAGGGACTGAGCTGGGGTCTCACCCCAGTGAGAACCGAACTGGGGGCACTCCCCAGTTCAGCATGTGGGTCCGCACGGGCCGGGCCCGGGATTTGATCCTCAGTCCCTGGGGCTGCAAAGTGAGCACTTAACCCACTGAGCCATCCCGGCTTCCCCTTTCTTTCTCTTTTAATGTCACTCTGATTTCTTCTTGATTTCTCCGAGCAAATACGATTTCTAGAGGCATAGGCATTTCCAGCTTTCGAATTTGCACTCATTTCACTGAGCTGTTTCTTTAACCCCAAAGGACAAGCTTTGTTTCATAAGCACGTTCTGTTTGTTTTTGCCTGTTTATGACTAGAAACCCACCCCCTGCTGTAGGTGAGTCAGTTCAGGCCTCCGAAGCCTACAGCCAGGACCAAAGTTATTGTCCTGAACGTGCTGGAGCCAGCTCAGACCCACACGTAGAACCACGTGATGAAGGCTCAGTCCCTCCCCTTTCGCGTTGGCTGACATGCGACATGGATTCATCACTGCGTCTCCTCAGGTGCAGCCCCCCGCACTCTAAAGCCGAGGCTACCTCTCCCGGTGAATGCTGACCGCAGCTGCCTTCCAGTTCACAAGCTCAGAGTCAAGATCCAGGAGGTCTCCTCCAGCCTTGGCTTGCTGGCCATGCGGCTGCGCACGTTTCAATGTCAGCTGTGTCGAGAGCTCAAGGTCAGTCGAAGCAGCCCGTGAGCCACGGCCACTCCCACAGCTTATGTTTGGCTAACCCACCTGCTTGGTCCTGGTAGCTCCCACCTTTGCTAAGGCCCAGGCCCTGTGCTGCTCCATGTGCTTCGCTACCAACCCCCCACCCCCCAAATTTGCTGAGGCCGCCATAGCGTGCGAGCAGTTGCTAAGTAAGGTGTGGTAGCACGTACTCAGTCAAGGTCAGGGCCTGCTGCCTTTCTAACTGAAAAACAAAACATCCCAGAGCTGTTTGGACCAGACATTTGAAGGTCAAATCTCCCCGGGACTGTCTTAACTCGGCATGAAGCTGTCTATATCGAGAACCGCGGGGCCTGTTCTCACTAACGTCTGACTGACTTGTGTCTTTTGCAATCCCCACAAGTACTCCTGAGCCAGAGCAAGACTTAGAAAGGGACCCACCTGCTCAAACACAGGCAAAGGTGGGGACAGCAAGCACCCCTCCTCCGGTGCCCCTCTGGATCTGGCAAGCTGGGAGGAGCCAACCAGCCCAGCTGCTCTGGGCCAGCGAAAGCGTGGGCTGACCACGCGTGTCTGTCCTCTTCACTGAGTTCCCAGTCGGGTCACTGACTCTAGTTCCCCTGGCAAAACTGAGAGGTAGACAAGGGACCAGAGTGTTCAGGGAAAATTCCTCTCATGGGAACCAACGTAGCAGTGGAAAAGCTTCTAGATGTTCTTCTTTCTATTATTCAGGTGGAAGAGATGCCGATGGAGTCTTACTACTCTCACGGGGTCGGGAGTGCTAAGTCTCAGGTTGTCTTGCACGACACGCAAGCATCGCATCTCATGAGCATCGAAGCCGGGCTTTCCCAGTGGCCTTATGGAAGTGTTAACTCAAATTACATGCAGCTCTTTCACCTGAAATGCAGTTGGTGGTTGTGACATTGGTAGAGCTTCAATGTCAACAAAGTATAATTTTAGAAATGCAATTCAGCATCATACAAGCATCTTCATTTAGCTGAAATCTTGGGCAGCCATAACATTTGGAAAAATGACAATAGTGATGAGACCTACTTTTCATTCTATTTTGTGCCCTTAGCTTCATGATCAAAACACAGGGCAAAGTTGGTTTACTTATTCCTGATGGAGGCTGAGCCCCTCATCTGTTCTAAGTTATGGCCCTGAAGTAGAGGGCTCATATGAGGCACCCCCCCAGGCAAAACCCCTTCAGCTGTGGGAGGAGGGGAGAGCCCTGGGGGGAGGGGGCAGCAGGAAGCCTTGAAATGGAGAGTTCAGACAAAGAGACGAGGGCAGCGGCCGCTTACCAAGTGGTAGACCACAGTTGTCCAACCAGTAGCCCACCAGCCACACGTGGCCCGGGACGGCTTTGAACGCGGCCCAACACAAATTCGTAAACTTTCTTAAAACATGATGAGATTTAAAAAAAAAATTTTTTTTTTTTTGCGATCTATTAATTTTGTTTAGTTCCTCAGCTATTATTAGTGTGAGTGTATTTTATGTGTGGCCCAAGATATTTCCTTTTCTCCTAACGTGGCCCAGGGAATTCAAATGGTTGGACAGCCCTTTCAGGTAAACAACAAGAGAAGGGATATGTGATTATAGAAAGAACAGGGATATGTGATTATCGAAAATTTAGTCTGTTTCCTGGAGAAATAAAAGATCGTGCTGTTAAGGAGTTGTGTGTGAGGCCGTCACTGGGACCGGGCAAAGGTTCGCCTCAAACAGGACACACTGACCACAGGACAGGCCTTTTTGGCCGGGAATTTGGGGGAACAGAGGGGTAAAACGTGGAATTGCATGGGCATTGCTGTAGGTTCTTAAAATCCTCATGATAGCGGTGGGGTGAAGAGCTCACAGCGTATCCTGGATTCTAGTTCATAAGTCACGTGTAGCTGTTGAAAAATCAGATGCAACCACCACTGATTCATCAGCCAGTGTCCACAGAGTGGATGCTTCCTCTTGTCCTGGCCGTCATTAAAAACACCTGAAGCCCCTTACTCATTGGTAGGGTTAACTCCTCTTTGGTGACACTTGTCCTACCCACTGTCCCATAGCTTAGATCAGCCATGACCTGGTTTTGCACACAGTCCCCACGAATGCCAAGATGGTCCGTCTCCCAAGTCCCACCTGGTCCCAAGTTCCACTGGGTGGGTCCCCAGCTCTCATGAGCTCTTCCTTCTTGCTCAGCCTGTTATTAGCAGTGTCTGTTCTTAGAGCCTTGGCTCCCTGCTAGGCAGTGGACTCACTGAAACTCACTAAGACATTGTCAGAAGCCAAATGACACATCCAGGAGAACCCAAGTGCTGCCACAGATTCCACACCACACTTTGCTCTTGTCCCAGATGCGCTCCGTGCAGGATGGAGTCATACCTGAAAGGCCACACAGCCCTCCACCTTTGGGCATTTGCCTGAGGCGTTTGTCCTGCCTGAAATCACTGTTCTTCTCCCTCCTGCCTCCCTTCCCCAAATCAGTTTCTCTTTCTCCTTGATTGGCAAACCTCGGAGCCTCAAATCCTTTCTCACGTAGCCAACAGGGTTGGACGCAAGCTTAGAACAGCTTTCCTTGGAATAGAAGATGAGAATTCTTAATTAAATGATGCTGGACTCTTTAGGGCTGAATGTAGACCTTTTTCGATAATTACAAAATTATTTCCCCTATAAACATTTACATCTGCAAAAAAAAAAAAAAAAAAAAAAAAAGTCAAGAATGTACAAGGAAGCATTTCAAAGCCATGTTGGAGATCATATCGTGGGCTGCGAGTTGATTTTCAGGGGTGTGATTGAAGGCATGCCCCTCCTCACTGTGGAAGTCATTTTTGTAAGTTCCAGGGATGTCTCCCTGGGTCCCTGGCAAGCTTCGCATCTCGAAGTCCTGTTCTCTACCCACGGAGAGAGCCCGCCTCCTTGGGTCGAGCGAGTCCCATCCTGTGAGGTCTGAGTGACCCGTGTGTTGTTCTTGGCAGGCCAGCGTTTGTGCCCTATGCCACCGTGGTTTTTCCCTTGGGCTCCTGCCAACAGGATGGTGTGGGCAAGTGGGTGCCAAACGACCCAGACACAGGTGGCCAGCCGATCCCAGACCTGGAAACTACTTTCTGTCGGGACGTCCGCCCAACAGCTCCCGTAGGCACCCAGCACAGTTGGAGCACAGGAAGAAAACCCGCTGACGTCCTCACCGCAGACCAGCGGGAGTCCATTCTCACAGCTGAGCGTTCTATATTTAGGCTTTTCCTTCATGGACGGAAACACCTGCAGGTCACACTCATCGGCGGCCTCACGGTGCTGATCTTGTTATTTGCTTTTTTTCCAGAAATCAACAACACATCAAGGAGCTGATGAGCTATCATGACACAAAGATAGTCCAGCGTTTGCAACTGTGGGAAAAGAGCCTAGAGGAGTCGGGCTGGAGAGTTGGCCCCTAACCCGGAATTTCTTACGACATCAAAGCTCCATTTGAAAAGTTTGCATTTTTTTATGCCAGTAATATATGCTCATTGCTGAGCTGTCACAACACGCAGCTACACCAGTAGAAAAAGTGGGGAAACATACTCATCAATCCCAAAGGTAACCACATTGCCGATGGCTGTAGGTCCTTTCAGAACGTTCTCTACATTTTGCGTGAATCGGCCGTACATGCTATTTTATCATCTGCTTTTTCCCTTGTCAATACATCACAAATAATTTTCATGCTGACCAATTTATGATCCTGATTCCAGTTCCAGTGTGTGGGTTCCCTCTACCCTGCATTCAAGCAATTCTCAGGCAGTAGCGGGGTATCCTATAATTTCACCCAATTCTGAGCCGCTCCACCTTGAGACGGCTTCTGATCGCACAGGTTGAGGGCTCAGTCTCCCGAGACGACCCCCTCCCCACACGCCGATTGCAGACACCAATCGCAAATCCAGGTTGGCACCTGTGCTTCTGATGGGCTGGGTGCATGCAGGCGGTTCCAACGGCCTCCTCCCTGGGATCAATTCATTTGCTAGGACATGTGACCCAGCAGGTGCCTTCACAACCCAGGAATCCTGGGCTTGGCCCAGCCGATCCACATGCTGACTTAGGCCTGGCTTAGCTTCAAGGTCACAAGGTCGATTCTAGGAGAACAAGTGAAGGTTCTAGGGGCCAAGGGATGACGCCAGACTTTCAATGCAGCTTCAGGCATAACTTGTAGGTGTTTAGACCTGTGGTTTGTGGCCCTCCATTTCTACCTGTGTGTCCACATGTGGTTAGAGGGCACCTGGATATGCAAGCCACCCAATTTCCCACCTGCTCCCTTCTTCCCTGCTCTGTCTGGCTGCACCGACTCGGGACACCCACTCCAGCCCCCATGTGGTTCTGGGTTGTTACGTGCAGAGAGTAAGCAGGTGAGGGCCTGGGCTGCCCCTTCCTGGGGGAGCATTAGGGTGGCAGCCCTGCTGGGACAGGGCACCACACTGAGACCTGGGCCCCTAGTCTTCTCCTGTGGGGCAGAGCACACAGCCTTCAGGAGAGACCGGAAGTGTGCACCTGCCAGCTCACAGAGCAGCTTCCACTCCAGGCAGTGGCCACTTCTCTGCTGGTGACAGACGTGAGATTCAGGAAGAGGCCTCACATCATGCCCTTGGCTAGCTCTGCAGGGTGGCCACCAGGGAGAGGCCAGGGTTTGTCATGTATCGCGGAGGCTGATGGGGACCACTGTCGTTATGCTCCTGGTGTGGAGGGTCATGGGGCCTGTGGTGGGTGGTTCTTCACCCTGCATGGCGGGCAGGTCCAGAAGGGGCCTCAGATGAACCCCACAGGCCATTGACCCTGCGGATCTTGTGACCCTGAGCTGCACAAATCCAGGGACTAGATTGATTGATTGATTGATTGATTTATGACCACGTGCTCCTACTAGTGAGTTATCAACAGCTTCTTCCCTGGAGTGCTGATAAGCTAGGGCAGACAGTGACTAGCTCACCCTGACATCCGTTTAGCTGGCTTCCAAGGAGACGGCTGCCATGGGGAGTCAGACATCTCTCCTGTCTGTGTACGTGCAGATTATCAGACTCTTATTTAGACGTGGGCTTCCCCCCCTTCCTTTCTTTTGTATGAGGACCTTATGATGTTATCTTCAATTGAGCATGGCGATTAATTTCAGATTAAAAAAATCAACTGTATTAAGTTCTAATTTACATACAAGAAAATACATTCATTTTTAATGTACAATGTGATGAATTTTGTTAAGTGTATTACCCATATAACCAGTCTCCTCACAATCAAAATATAGAATATTTTCGTCACCCAGGAAGTGCCCTTGAACCTTTTGGAGTCAGTCTCCCCTCCCCAGCGCCCCCACCCCTCCGGTAACCATCATTCTGGTTTCCATCACCGCTGGTCATTTGAGCTACTCCAGGGTTCATGTGAATGAACCATCCAGGACGTACTCTGTTATATGACTTCTTTTCCTCAGCATGGTTCCTGGGATATGCTTTCAGGTTATTGAGCTTATAAGTTTATATGGGGGGACCCCAAAAACCCAAAATGATCTCTTTGCAGTACAAGCTTTCCCAGCTAGGCGAGTGTTCTAGGAACCCATCTGCATCAATGTACCAGCTGGTGTTGTAGTGAGAGGCTGTGTTCGGCTTTAGTGAGTTGTTTTTGGACATTCAATGTGTTTGTCCATTTCACGATGGGTGATTTACACCAGGGGTCTCCAAACTACGGCCCGCGGGCCACAGGCCCTCTCATCCGGCCCGTGGAGACCTTTTTATCTGAATAAAATAATATTAAGTAAATAATTAAAAACATCTATGTTTTGATTGTCTTTTATTTGGACCTTGAGTGTGTAGTCGGCCCCCAAACTGCTGTTTGATAGTTAATGTGGCCCATGGGCTGAAAAGTTTGGAGACCCCTGATTTACACTAACAACGTGCGGCATGACAATGCACCTGCCCACACTGTGCTGAGTGTTCAGCAGTTGTTGACCAAAAATGGCATGACTCCCCTGCCTCACCTTTTCTACTCACCTGATCTCATCCTGAGAAACCTTTTTCTGTTTCCTGGATGAAAAGAGCCCTCAAAGAAAAATATTTTGCCGATGTGGAAGAGGTGAGACAAAAAACAACAGAAGCACTAAAAGGCATCAAAATCGACACGTTCAAAACTGTTTTGGGTCTTGGAAAAAGAATCTCAATAGGTGTATTGCATCCAACAGGGTGTATTTTGAAGGTGACTAAAGTTTTAACATGTAAGAATTAATACACAATTTAAAAAAATAAATTTTACAATTTTTTAAAGATTTATTTTTATTGTTTTTTGACAGAGAGAGAGAGAGAGAGAGAGAGAGAGATACAGAGACAGAAAGAAGGGGGAGAGCCCCAAACAGTCTCCATAGTTACACATCATTGGTTTTTCTATATAGTTTCATTCCACAGGTGGGCGCAGGACTGCACAGGGCAGGAACTGGGCTGGGGTCTCACTCCGGTGAGAACCGAACTGGGGGAACTCCCCAGTTCAGCATATGGGTCCACATGGGCCGGGGCCGGGATTCGATCCTTGGTCCCCAGGGCTGCTAAGTGAGCGCCTAACCCACTGAGCCATCCCAGCTGCCCCAAATTTTACAGTTTTTATATGTGAATTTCAGTTTTATTTTTGGGTCTTCCTTATAGTTTTTCTCATTGTCATCACAGCTATTCACACGTTTTCACTATAAACTAGCTGTTTGAGCATTGTCCTTGTACATTTAGAAACTTGAGGGCCCTTTGGTTACACTTTCTGTGCAGTGATATGTATTCCCTCAGCCATTCTTTTCAGACTGTAAGTTTTCCAATAATTTTAAACATGCATATGTCACAGGAAGTGTGGATTATCCCTGCCCCTATTGCTAAGCCAGAGGTGTTAATATTCTGCAAGTATTCATGAATTTGTGACATTTAAATAATTTACAGTGAGCTTCCAAGGTGTATGTACTAAAGTGTCACGGTCATGTTTATTTATAGGCCATTGCTTTTGAATGGAAAGCCGTATGTAAGGACATGCACCCATAGTCATCTCTTGTTTGTTAATAAGAGTGATTAACGCCTCTCTCTCTCTCACCCTCGCTCTTGACTTTTTTTCTCTATAGATGGAAGCCCTGGAGGAGGGGCTGTCATTCTTGGTCTTAGAACTGTGTGCTCTCAAGAGCCAACGTGTGGCGAAAGCTGGCTTTGTCCTGAGCCCCCTCCCAGGCCTACAGCCCTTGCACCTTGATCTCCATCCACCCCGCCTCCAACCAATGGGTCTCCGGCCTCAGAAGGCACCTGACACATGGCTGTGCTTTTCATACTATGGGTCCTGACCCGCTAGTGGGTCATGACCTCAGTTTGGAGGGTTATGATCTGCTGTAGAAACAATGGAATCGAATACAGAAAATATCAGAGTGCATTGTACCAAGAGTAACTAATGCTTCATGGAACTCTTGCCTCGTGTGTGTGTGTGTGTGTGTGTGTGTGAATATGTGTATGTAATGGGTCACCATGTAAAATGTATTTTTTTATGTATGGATCGTGGACAAAAATACTATTTGTGAAACAATGGTCTGCATGAGCCTTGGAATCTCTTCCTCTTATGCAGAGGTGATCCTGGCTGCAGAGCTGAGTGGAAGGTGTGTCTTCAAGCTGTCCCTGAAGCGTCCTCTCTGGGGCCCCCGGCCTACCTTTGGGAGGTTCTGGCTGTCCCTCCCTCATCCCCAGGACAGGGCAGGCCGGTTGGCGCCTGTTCTTTCTGGTCGGGCCCGGCTCATTGTAACTCTGTCACAAGGGTCCATCGCCCCAGGGCTACAGCCGCTCGTATCAGGACCCCCACGGCCCTCCCCCGACGGTGCAGCCATATCTCTCTTCTAAGACTCTGCAGTCCCCACTTCTCTTGTTCAGCTCCAGGTGGCTGTTCTGGGCTGCGGCCCAATCCAGAGGGTGTTTTTACAGGTTAGGGACCCCGAGACCCAGGCCAGATGGGGTGAAAGCTGCACAGTGGTGGCCCAGGGGGTGCCTCTTTGTGGAATCCTGGTTGGTGAGGGACCTCAACTGGAGCCAGGTTAGGGAGGAGGGCACACATGGGGAAGTGTCACCAGTTGACGACACGGTTTGCAGTAAATTAGGAATGTGTGCAAGCCAGCAGAGGAGGGGCCAGGATGGATCTGTGAGTGGGAGGAGGGCTTCAGGGGCCATTTCAGTGTCACAGGACGCCATGTCTGGAAAGAGCCCCGTGGGCCAGGGTAACTGGTAGGCCACCGGGCCACAAGCTCTGCACAAAGTGAGTCCCCTTCTTTCCCGAAGGGTCCCACCCAGGCCTGTGTGAGGAGCCTTCTGCTCCGGCTGGTGTCTAGACTGGAGGGTCCTCCCCTGAAGCGGGGATCTGAGTCCTCCTAAAGACGCCCTTCATGAAACGGAGGTTTTCTGATGCAATCGGGGCTTCGGGACATCCCCGAGCCCCTGCACCTGACCCTCTTAGGAGAGCCCCAAGTTACACCAGAGCCGCACACATAGGAGCAGCGGGTGAGGGCGTGGCACGCAGGCTAGCACCCTTGTGATTCTGTGTGTCCCGGGGAATCGGGGCCTTGGCCCCCTCTCTGCAGACATGGGAGCCCCCCACCCTGTGGGGGTCTCCACCGCTGACCTTGCATGAGAATGCTCTCTGCATCCCACAAATACACGCCCTTTATTTGGACACATTTCCCCACCCCCCTGCCTCCCACCCTTCCAGACTACCTGCTCTTTTGAAGCTGGAGGTAATATGCCTTCATGGCTTATATCCAAGTCACAGCTGGGGACTTGCACCCAGTAGGTGCTAACTGAGTGGTGATGAATGAAACTGGAGTGGACGTTCTAGTTCTCTCTTAGCACCTCCTTCAAGGCCTGCGCTGTGATCTCTGTCTGGATTGTGAGTGAGCACCGTGGGGCGGCGAAAGCATCTTTGTCGTTTCCTTCTCCTTCTCCTTCTCCTTCTCCAAATGCTGCACCTCTGTTCTGAAATTTGCCTTCTTCCTGGGCAAACAGCTCAAATGTGTGCCCCTCTTCCTTGCTGGAGAGGTGAGTGTGGGTGCTGGGTAGAGCGGGAGGAGGGAGAAGGTGTTAAAACACCATGGAAACAGGAGGCACTGAAATAATGGAAGGGCAGCACTGAGTCTTCCCGTGGAATTAGGTGACTAACACAGTTCTTGGTGGAAGGGAACTTCACGCAGCCAATGCCCCAGCCCCACGGGCTGCAGTCAAAAGTAACGGCAGTGCAAGGCGGAGGCTCTGGGGGCAGCGTGGCCATGGCTTGACGGCTGCCACTCTCCTGCACCGTGCCGTGAAGGTGGCCACGCAAGTTGCCACCAGGCGGCCACCTGGGGTGGGGGAAGGGCAACAGCTTGGAAACCAGGCCACCAGATGTATCCCCAGCTCAGCCTCTAGGTTGCTGAATGACCTTGGAAGGTCACTTCACACCTTTGCAACTTAATAGCCTCATTATAAAAGGGTGGGACGAATGGCAGGAGGTCCATGTGGAGTCTGTGATTTCCTCTGGATTCTAATGTTTTCCAGGGGAGAAGGCAGGGCAGTGAGGGAAAGATGAAGATTCATGGTTGGGGCGGCCCCCCCATGAGGCTCCAGTCTTCTATTAGAGACACCATCTTGGCACAGCATGGAGGTGCCCAACCAGTCCCTGGCGCCCTAAAATTGTCAAGCTGTCGGGGTGCTTAATGACATAAGTTTTCTCTTCTTCAATAACGCAGCTATTGAGGCCATTCATGGGAATCTTACGTGCAGCCAATGAGGCGGATGAGTTTTCTGTAAGCTTTGGTGCTGCGCGCCTCACAAGGGACCATATCTGCTGACAGCACTTGTGCCTGGGAAAAGGGACCTGAGCTCTGTGCGGCCTGATAAAGTGGCTTGTGATCAAAATGGAGCCAAACAATAAAGTATGTTCGATGTAGGCGAATAACATCGTTCACGCTGAAATAACATGCAGGGCCTGTGGGACAAGGGTAGTTTGCAGTCGCTTCCAGTAGGACACCTGATTCTAGCCTCCATCCCTCTTCCTACACGATGTTCAGAGTTTCCCCACAAAGGATGAGCTACCCTGGTCTCCAACTCAGCATTTCTTTGACCTGCTGGGCAGCAAACAGAATCACTGGGACATATTTTTAAAAGACACTCCAGACATTAATGCTATTTGGAAAAGTGTGATCCTAAATTATAACATGAATATATGATGTTGGATGTGAGTTTAAAATTGAGAAATACCAAAAATGAAGAATATTAAGTGTGAAAGTATTGCTACACATGAGTAAGCACGGTGCTTTACACTGTGTAAGAGCTCAAAAGAATGTCTCTCAGAGCTTAGAAGATCCGGAAGAAGCAAGAAACGATGATGATAATGTGAAATTCACTCACTCGCTACCATGTCGGGGCAGGGGGAGGTCCTTACCAAACGGGGAATGAGTTTCTTAGACGACATTTAAAAAAATGACCTGTTGCTTTAAAAAGCCAATAAACTACTTATAAAGAAAAACGTGTGTGTGTTTGTGTGTGTGTGTGTGTATATATATATATATATATATATATATATATATACATTTTTTTTTTCATAATTGCAATGGACTACTACTTCAAGACTTTTGCCAAGAAGGAGATCTCTCTGTATATACTTTGGCTTACTCAGCCCGGGCTGCCGAAACAGACTACCACAGACCGGGCGGCTTCAACAACGGAGGTTGATTTTTCACGGTTCTGGAGTTTGGAAGTCCCAGGCCAAGGTGCCCACAAGGTAGGTTTCATTCTCCAGCCTCTTCCTTGGCCCGTGACACCTCACTGGTGCTCCCATGACCTCTTCTTGTAAAGTGGGGGAGACATTGAGCTCGCAGGTGTCTGAAAACGCTTTGTGGGGGTCCCGCCTCCCATGACCTCACCGATCCCTAATCTCCCAAAGGCCTCATCTCCAAATACCGTCACAGCTGGGGCTTCAGCGTATGAATTTGGGAGGGGGACACAAACATTCAGTCCATCACTCATATTTTGTGTGTATATGTGTAGTATAAAGATATAGACCTTTCTATATATACATATTTATTCAAAAGGCATACACATACGTGTTCTAGATGGTTGCCTTGGGAGCTGGCAGCCAGCAGGGTTAGGAGCATCCAGCCAGTGCCAGGGGGCAGCCAGAGAAGAGGTGAGTGGAACAGCAGGGCCACAGTCCCAGCAGGTAGCCTGCCTGGCAGGGTCAAGGGCATTGGCAGGTACTGGCTCCATGACCAGCTCTGTGGGAACTCTGCCTCATCCCCCAGCACTGCCCGGTACCCCTGGGGAGGAGAGCGGTAGGTGGCATGGGTAACAAGGATGAGAGATGACACACAAACCATGAGACAGTCGTGGGGGACGCCAGTGGCAGCCGGGGAGGTGATCGCTGACGATCACATGTAATCAAACCCAAGTCACGTGTGTGGAAGAGCAGGCCTCCCGAGAGCACCTCTCTTACCACGAGATTTCCGCTCCGTTCCGTGTGGATTCTGCTCAAGCAACTCTTCCCATCAGACCCCAGGCCCCTTCCAAGCCTCGGCCTGGCTCACGTGCCAGGTCCTTTTGTGGGAGAGCGATGCCCTTCCTCTTCAACCGACCCATCCTTCCTCCTCTTCCCGCCCTTGATTAGAGGTCAGCTTCTCCAGGATCTTCCCAGAAAAACGCAGCATCCCGGAATCTCTCTCCCGGGTATGCGACCCATTTTCTCTGCACCGTTTGAACCATCTCGCCAGGTCCCTATGCTGTCAGCGCTGAGAGCGTGAGGTCTGTAAGGTCAGCGGAGAACACGATCAGATGTTCCTTTGAACATGCCGCTGCCATGGCATCTGGTCTCCTGACCGCAGCCCTCGCTGAATGATGGGGCACACGCAGTCAGGAACTCCTGTCCTAGAACCCAGAGAGCGTTTTGTTGTCATTATGAAGCGTGAACAGTTGTGGGATTCACGATAATGGGCAACTGAGAAACAGTCCCCGGTCGAGTATTAGGAGAAAGAGAAAGCAACCAGCACTTATGAGGTGACCAGCACCAGGTGACAGGTGAATTGTATGTCAATAAAGCTGTTATTTTTTAAGAAAGAAAAGGAGATGAAAGAAAAAGAAAGAAAAAGAAAGAGAAAAAGAAAAAGAAAAGAAGAAAAAGAAAGAAAAAAAGAAAAGAACGAAAGAAAAAGAAAGAAAAGAGAAAGGTATTTCTACTTTCAGTCTTCAGAGAATGTGGGGTCTAGTTCATTCAGGGAACTGGTCTACTAGCAGTGTCTGGTGTCCAAGGGCCCCTCAGCTCCACGCCTCTATTCACCCTTCTCTCTTTCTGGAATGCTCTGCCCACTCCTGTCTTCTTGGCACACCCACGATGGCACCTTCGGGGCTCTGCTCCACAGGCCTGCACGTCTGTGGTTTTCCAGATCTACCTGGCGGTTGCTATCTGTGAACCCAAAGACCTTGCTCCTTTTGGACTGTCATGTGGTACCCCAGTTGCCGGCTGCCTGAGGACCCTGTGTGGCCCCTGGAGCCCCGAGACGCTACCGCATTTATCTTTGAGCTCCCGGCCGCTGGCACCGTCCTGGCAGACAGCAGGGGGTGGTGAAGGTGCGTGGAGTGGAACCCCACAATCACCTTCCAAAAACACACAGCCCTGGGGACAAGCCAGGGCAGAATTTACTGAGTGTCTTTGTAGCCAATTTTCTCCTTCCTGTTATAGTTCAGGCAAAATGACCAGGTATCCGTGTTCCCATTGTGGTTAAAAAAAGCCAACCAACCCTGGTTTGAAGTGTAGGAGGCTGGAGACTCGGCTGCCCAGGGCTGAGAGGGACTGACAGATTCTGTGAGAAACTCAGAATGAAGCAGTCAGAGGCAATTCCCTGAAAAGGAGCGACGTGCCTGGTGCTGCCAATGTATCTTTGACTTGAGTACAAGAAACAAAACGGAATTAATTGAATAATCTGTTTGCCGATTCTGAGAAAGCTGGGTCGGAACATTAAATAATTTCCAGGAAGGTAAATATTTGCTGTCTGGCTGCCAGATTAATTTGTTCACAGTTTAGATGCATCCTCTAAAGGTTCTTGAGGGTATTGATGGGAAGTTCTGATGGCTGATTGATCCAGGCTGGCCTCTCTCAATTACAGCGTGTATTGCTTGGGAATTTTGGCTGCAAAGCCCAGAAAGCCATGTGAGCTGCTTAAACTAAGGTGACCAGATTTTAACATTGGTAAAGCGGGATACCATTGACCGGGGGGAGGAGGTTCTTGATTAAAAATTGGGTCTATCTCCTGCCGTTCCCTAGCTTGTCATGCATTCTTTCCAAAAATCAAGACTTTTTAAAAATGCCACGGGATGTGGGACAAATTGTTAAAAATTGGGACTGTCCCACCCAAAGCGGGACGTCTGGTCACCTTAGCTTAAACACAAAGTGAAATTCATTCTAAAGGCATAGAGGCCTCTGTGAACTCAAGGCCTGGAGGCTACTGAGTTTCAGGGTGGGATGGAATCAGGCCCCGGAGCCCGATGGGACCCTTAGGGGCCGGTCCCGGGCCCCCTGACTCCCCTTCCCTCAGTTTACATCAGTTCTCTGCTGTGCTAAAGGGCCATTTCCATGTCCCACTCAGCACATGCTCAAAATGGGACCCCCAAGAACCCCCACATGGGCCGGGGCTCCATTTAGGACAAGAGGCAAGCTGACGTGCGAAGTCTCACTTCCAGTTACACTACACGTTAGACTGAATCACAATACGCCTCCCAGCATCATGATCTGTGAACCCGGATGTTCCCAGTGGGCCATGCAGATGGACAAAGTGGGGTGGGGGTCCGTCCCAGCAGGAGGGAGGGGCTGCCGGACAGTCACAACAGCAGGGTCGTCTCCATGGAGACGGCGATTAACCCCCGCTCTGCCACTTTGCCACCAGCTCCCCAGAACCCCATGCAAGTACCTGAGACACTCTTACACTCAGCTCTGTTTCCTGGAAAAGGTGCTTCGTTTCCCCAGCAACGTATATACAACCCCCTGCACTGCTGTATGTGATCCTGTGGAGGCAATACTTGGAAAGGTGGCGGTTCCCTGGAGACACTCTGGAGGTGCTGGGCTCTAGTTGGGGTGGACAGTGCGTGGGGCTCAGGGAAAGGGGTGGGTGAGGACCTCAGACCCCCTCACAGTATGTGAGGCTGGCCTGCATTCCCCACAGGGGACTGCCTTGGGGTCAGGAGTCGGAGGGGCTGTCCAGTCAGTAAGTCAGCAAGAGGAGACGAGCAGCGTGGACCGCGTCCACGGGAGTCTCGGCCGCTTCCCGGAACCCAGGAGTGGCGGTTATGAGGTGCATGCCACACCCGTGATCTAGGACAGCAGCCCCGCTCTCCCCAGGGGCTGACACGGAGGAAGATGGGGCACTGCTGGGCCAGGTGAGTCGTGGCAGGGAGGGGACAAGGGTAGATGGACAGATCTCTGTAGGCTTTCAGGCCCCGAGGCCCAGTGACACCCCGAGATGGGTTTCAGACCCAGCAAGGAACTTGAGTTTGAACCAGGTCCCCAGGGTGAGCTCCTGCTTCACCCCCACGAAGGGAGCGAGGTGGGGGGAGGTCTCCTGGGGGAGGGGAAACAACTCTGCCCTTCCCATGGGTGGGGCTGAGCCCCCCTCTTCCCTGGGGGTGGGGTGGGGGCTGGGCAGGTCACCTCAGGTGGCTGGAACCCGAAGGAAGACCAGGGCTCTCCTGAGAGTTCTCTGCTCAGCAGTCACCGATCAGGGCAGGCTCTGCCCACCTCTGAGCATGCGTCCTCGCCTGTGAGATGGGAAAACAGCACCCACCCGAGAGGCTTAGGGGGGATAAGACACCCAGGCCCCTGGCACGGAACGGCACGCGGTATATATAGCTTGATCACCACTGAAGGCCCTCTGTTTGGCGGCTTTGCGATGCTGAAAAACCACCTGTGTCCTTGTCTCATAGGGGGATCACAGCACCTTCCCTTTCCACTTTGCAAGGGTATTAGCAGATACGAATGTCCCAGGGCGCCTGGGCTGTGGCAGTTCATGACTGCCCGATACCTGTCTTCTCCGCCTTTCCTGCAAGTTGGGTGGCGCCTGGATTCCAGCTCCCAGCATGTGGGCAGAAGTTGTGTGAGCCACCTCCAAGCTTGACTCGAAGACCCTCCCTCCACATTCTCCAGCTCGTTCTTCTCCCAGAAGCCACAGAAGCTAAGTGGCTGCCCACCCTGCAGGGTGAGAAATCAGCCTTTGCTGAGGGAGTACTTGTCACTGCAGCATAGCTGACGCTCTCCTGATGGATTCAGGGACCTTGAAGTTCCCCAAGGGTTACCCGCCACCCTCCAAACCCCTCCTCCCCCAAACAAGACATTACCTACCATTAAACGATTCTGTCCACCCCTTCATCTAATGTTTCGCTGATGTGACCTTGGAGGGCTGATGGCCAATATCAAAAGGCTCCGTTTTCATTGCATGGCCGGCTTGGCGCTCTCGCGGCTCTAAAGCGGCTTCTTACTTACAGAGAACCGTTTGAGCGAGCAAGGCGTCTGCAGATTGCTGGATATGTTGTCTACAATTTAATGTCCTAGGCTAGAGAAGTGGATAGTATTAGTCCTTATATCATAAAATTAATTCTTGCTTACGGTGAAAAAAGAAAGCCTTCGGTGCGTAGGAGGGCATAACCTGAGGAGCAGACAATACTCTCCCCCTCACAACGGCACCAGGTTCTCATCTTCCCCCTCACCGTCCTCCTCAGCAATCTCCTAGAGGACCTGGGTCCATCAGGGGGTCCCCTGATTCTCACTGGGCCCCGGCCGCTGGTGTGGGCGGCGTGGAGGCCTTCGGCACCCGGAGGCCCAAGTTAGAGGCTTGAAAAGGACATTCCTTGCGTGACATCCAGGGCTACTGATTGGGCTTCTCAGTTTCACGTGGCTGTGACCTAAGTCTGGAAAGGCCTGTAGGTTGACTTCCTCGCCAGGAAGGACATCTAACCGTAAGCTGACCCCGAGCACACATGGAGGGGGGATGAGAGTGGCAGCATGGCTTCCCCCTGGGGGAGTCATCCCCTGACCGTAGGGAGCCTCCCACAGGCCTGGTTGCCCCTCGTTTCTCTGCATCTGCCCCTCTCCACATCCCCATTTCTGTTTCCTTCCGCTCTGCTCTTGCCGCAGCAGGGCTTGGTCCTCAGGTCCTGTGGGTCCCTGGGGGAAACTCGGGGTCCTTCAGATTCTGCAGCCTGAAATATTTGCAGGGGAAACAAACCCTTTTTCTTAGAAATATTGACCAAGTCTCAGAGCGTAGCTCCAAGTGGGTGAGTTAGGCCCACACGGTTTCTGGTATTAAGAAAGAGGTCTTCCCAGAAAGGGGGGATTGGGGAGGAAAAGAGCAATACGGGGTGCCCACGTACAACTTCATTTAAGGGCAGTGTGGCTGGCTTAAAAGGGAGGGAGGAAGAGACAGAGAGGGAGAGAACAGACACAACAGAAAGCAACGTTTGAAAATTTTCGCTCTGGGTCAGTATGAGGGGTCCAGCTAGGACAGTGCTGACTTAGGACCCTTCTGGGGGTTCTGGTATCGGGCCCATTTGGGACGCTGTGTTTGGGATCATGTATTTGTGCCGGTTTCATGTCTCTTAGCCAGGATGCCCCTTCTTGGGAGGGATGAGCCCTGAACATTTAGGAAGTCAAATGTCGGTTTCCAAACAATTTCAGCTTTAACGCACTGCATGTTTGGGGTGCAGGGAGGACACCCCAGCTTCCCAGCTCTGCCCCTCAGGGAATAATGAGTCACAGGCCTATCCGGTCACATGAGTCTGTGGCTGACAGTCCCTCCAGCTCACACTGTTTGTTTTCCACGACTCGCAGAAAAAGCAACAACACCCAGAAAGGCTGTATGAAACGATCATTGTTGGTCCATGTATGTAATTTCATGTCCAAACTCCACAGTCCCTTGAACATGTGGATAGAGAGAGAAGGCCTCCCAGTGGTATACGGCCCTTTCCAATAAGGAATTCCGCATATTCCTTAAAAAATTGTTTGAATTGGCAGTAAATATCTGGTTATAAAGAGTCATAATATCATTTGGGCTGAGTATGGGGTGAGAACCGGGAAAGATTTCTTTTCTTGGTTAATGTTGATTTGTATTGGGCTAACCTGAAATTTTTATAATAAGCATATATGGGGTATTTCTTTTCTAATACAGAACTGCATGTGAATCAAGTTTTAAACACGATGTAGGTATAATGAGGATTATTTTCACCTAGAGAAGGAACGTGCTGTTTCAGAACTGTAATGCAAGTCGCAAGCAGTGGACTTGAGTTTCTTTCTTTCTTTCTTTCTTTCTTTCTTTCTTTCTTTCTTTCTTTCTTTTTAGATGCACATCCATTTTATTTTTTAATTGAGACATAACTGACATAAAACATAATATTAATTTCAGGTGCACAATATAATGTTTTAATAATTTGTATATATTGTGAAATGATCTTCACAGTAAATCTAGTTAACAGTCACCCTACATAGTTATACTTTTTCTTGTGATGAAAACTTTTAAGGTCTACTTTCTAGGAACTTTCAAATAAACCCTATAGTATCTTTAACAGTAGTCACCATGCTGTATTATATCCTTATGACTGACTTCTGTTATAACAGAGAGGTTTGTGCTTTTTGATCCCATTCATGGACTTGAAAATTTTTTTCTTTTTAAAGATTTATTGTATTGTTTTGAAAGAGGGTGAGAGAAGGGGAGGGCCCAGAGCAGTCTCCATGGTTGCGTATCATTAGTTGTGACGTGGTTTCATTCCACACAGGCCACATGGGGCAGGAACCAAACCAGGGGCCTGCCTCATGGGAGGTGAGAACCTTCGCCGTGGGGCCATCTCGGCAGTTACCAGTTGTGCCGAAGTTCAGCATATGGGGTTACACAGGCCGGGACTGGGAATCGAACCCCAGACATGGTGACTACAAGGCAAGTGCTCATCTGCTGAGCTATCCCGGCATCCCCTGGAATTGAATTTCTTAAGTCTTGGCTTGGACATCTCATTCTGACAGCTGCAGATAAGTACATTTCCTCCAGGCCGTTCTCATAACAATACTCGTACATTCTATTTACATTGTGCTCTCAAGACTCACAGAACTAAGCATACTTCCTACCCACTCCGTGACTTCTGGAAGCACAGGTTACTTTTCTCATTTCACAGATGAGAAAACTGAGGCCCCCAAAGATGAAATAACTTGTCTGTGTCTCAAGATATAAAATCGGGGCCAAGCCAGGATTTGAGATAAATATCCTACTTATTCTCCTTGGCGCCTGCGACTTACAGACCCTTCCACCTGCTTCCACAAGAGCAGGCGTGTGTTGACAGGCTTCAGGTACCAGGCTCAGTACTAGAAGATGCTGCACAACAAGTATTGCGTGTCTCAGGCCCCAGGCCCCTCAGTGACCCCCACTCTGCTCCCTCGGGATCTTTCATAGCACTGAGCTCTGGAGAAACCTTCCCAAGCCTACAGCTGATAATTGGAGGGCTTGCTCCTCCTGGGGGCATTTGCACTGAGGAGAGTTTCGAACTTGGTCTTTGAGATCCAAAGGGAAAGAACCTCCAGGCCGGAACAACATTCCGGGGCCAGGACAGGGTGGGTTGTTAGGGACAGGGCTTGGGACCTTTGGTTTCCTGGAGAGTCCGCCATGCCGCAGGGACACAAGTAAGGTGCTATTACCACGGGCATGCCCTCTCCCGGCTAATAGAGGCTGACTGCAGGTGGACAGTAAGTTGATCCTCCTACCAAGATCCTGGCCCACCTAGGTAGTCAGGCACTTGAAGAGAAGCGCACTTTCGGGACAGGTGTGCATGGTGGGTATTTCCCCGTGCTGCTGTCATTCCAGCGATGCCTTGGTTTCCTCAAAGCCGTGTTGCCTTTGCGTAGGCTTGGTGGGGTGATCAGCTGTCCCAGTGTGTCCCACAGGTGAGGTCCTTGGAGTGGGGGACTTTTAGTACTAAACCTGGAAGGTCCCATGC
This sequence comes from Craseonycteris thonglongyai, assembly GCA_004027555.1. Taxonomy (NCBI): domain Eukaryota; kingdom Metazoa; phylum Chordata; class Mammalia; order Chiroptera; family Craseonycteridae; genus Craseonycteris; species Craseonycteris thonglongyai. The sequence continues at coordinate 53,738 of PVKE010000392.1, forward strand.
AAATGGGATGGCTGGTCACCCTGCGACAGAAACGAGGCTCAAGAAGACAGGCCCCCCTCTCGTTGAAGACCCTGTTTTCCGAGTGTAGGTTCCTTCTGAGAACCAGCTGACTCGACATGGACCAGGGTTGCCCTTCCCCCTGAAAGGGTGGATGTGTGTGAGAAATGCTCCAGGTTAGACAGCCAGCCCATCAGGCATGGATGTCCCTGTTACGTGAATGTGAAGTTCAGGTGGCAATGGAAGACAAATGCTCCCTTCTCAACAGCTACACGTTGTCCCGGGCTGAGTAGTAGTCTCCTCCAATTAACGTCCACTGGACCCTGTGCATGTGGCCTTATTTGGAAACAGGGTTCCGGCAGCCGTAGTTAAGCTAAAACGAGGGTGGGCCCGTCCCCAAACGCCAGGATGAGCGTTTTATCTGTAAGAAGAGGGGAATTTGGGGACAGAGACACACAGAAGGTCACGGGCAGAACAAGGCAGAGATTGGAGTGACAAGCTAAGGACTGCCAGCAGAGCTGACGGCTGCCAGGTTCTGGAGGAGGCGTGGCCTTTTCCCAAGAGCCTTTGGAGTGGGCGTGGCCCTGCTGACACCTTGAGCTTGGACGTCTAGCCTGCAGAAGTGTAAGAGAACATACACATTCCTGTTGCTTTAAGTCTCCCAGTTTCGGATAAGTTGTGATAGCAGCCCTGGGAAACTAATACACAGAGCAAGTTCTTTTTTTTTTTTTTTTTTTCATGAAAAATTGCTAAGTGGAAAACCTGGAGAGGAACTTGTAGCTGTTCCTAATGGAAAAATTTCCCTGCCACACTTGAAGGTCATACACTCTTTTTTTAAGTACGTATTCACTGCCCTTGCACATACACTCGATGACCGTAGTGTGGTGGTTTTATTGTTTACTTGTCTCTTACACATCTTGGAATCTTCGAAGTGTAGCCAAGGGTTTGGTCTGCAATTTATTCTTCTGCTCTGTTTTTTTTTGCAAGTTCCATGCTTTAGGAATACATTATCCCCCCACATCTGGGTGACAGATTCAATATAAGAATTTGTTCTTAATACTATTTCTTGAGTAAGTGAATAACTCTAAGAATGCAGGTTTTTTCCCCTTTCTTTTGAGAAATCGATGATAATTCAAGCATGACTTCAGTTGTGCCTGTGCCATGTGGGATAAATGACGTCATTTTAAGACACTGACTTACTTGGACATGGAGACTTGGAGTGAAGGTGCTCGGCTTTTCTGAAGGCCAAGGCCAGGCTCCTGTATATTATACAGGTTCCCTCTCGGGGGGTGAGCGGGACCCACGCAAGTGCTGGCTTCCCACAGGCAAAGAGAGGGCCACCGTGGACTGTCAGGCTGTGCGGAGCTCGAGAGAACTGACTTTTCCTTCCATCACGTTAGCTGCTCATTCAGGTTTAAAAAGCAGTGTGGTTCTTGGCAGGTACAAGCCGTTCCAGCTCACCTTGTTGGCACGCTAGCAGCCGAGCCCCGACGTCAGCTGTGTCCTTCATGTTCATTTGCTTCAGTCTTCCTGTAGCATAGCTTATTGGGCTGAGCAAACTAATCCAAACATCGTCTTTTTTATTATCAGTCTTAGTCTGTTCCATGCTCATCTAACAAAATTTCTGGTGGGCAAAAAGTCAAAATTCAGGATCAAGGGAACATTTATCATCTAAAAGAGTAAAGAAAACAACAGCAAAACAGCCTAGAATTCAGACATTCTGATAGCCACTTTCATGAAAAGAAAGGGAAGTTATTTTCTGTTTCTGACACCTAAAAGTAGTTTTGTGACTTGTGACCCATGAAAGTAACTCGAACTCCATTCAACAACTACAGCAAACCAACCTCGTTTAATCAGGAGATTTTCCTTGATGGGGGTGGGGACAGGGAGGAGAACAGTATCAGCCAGGAATTTGTACTTTCATATCTGTGCAATGCTTGAATTTTCTAAAGCAAGTCCGCATTGTTTCTGTGATCAGAAAAAAGCAATAAAGAGAAATAATTTCCTTGAGGGTAAAAATGTTGGGAAGGCATGAGTCTTTTTAGAAAACAATTTCTGGAAAGCCACACACCATTTCAGGTAAGCTTTTGTTGCTAGGGAGTTGCTAAGGAACATCAAGTTTCTAATAGAAATCTACTGAGCAGTGATTGATGGGTGGATGAGACTGTCACACTCCTTTAATGACTAGGAGAACATTCTTTCCTTTAGATTGGAAGTGATGCAGGGGCAGTTCATGGGTACTTTGCCTGTTGGGAAGCCAGTGGGAAGGGTTAGTGATAATGGAGGTGGGAAATAAATGCCTTATGAAACACATGAGACACAGAGCTGGGCGCAAGGCGGACACTCACGTATCTTTTTTTAAAATTTTTTATTGTTTGAGAGAAGGTAAGAGAGAGAGAGAAGAAAGAGAGAGAGAGAGAGAGAGCAGGAGCCCAGAGCAGTCTCCATAGTTGTACATCATTAGTTGTGACCTGGGACTGAACTGAGGGCCTCCCACATGGGAGGCGAGAGCCTTCGCTGCTGAGCCGTCTCGGTGGTTACTGGTTGTGCTGCAGCTCAGCATCTGGGTTTGCACAGGCTGGAGCCTGGAATCCAACCCCAAGCGTACATGTGGAGTCAGCACTGAAATCGAGACAGTGACATGAAGAGTCCAGGAGTCCAGCATGAGATTGGGTCATTATAAGTAAAGAAGTCATCGTGAGGGTCACGATAGTCTTAGGACACCCACAGCTCCCCTGTTTTCGCTCGTGTCCTTGTCAGATTAAGCTGCGCAGATTGAATGGGGAAGAACAGGGAAGGTGTGTTTCTGGTGGTTCTTAATCAGGGTATTTGGACTGGCTTCCGGGAAGAGCTCCCAGCGGCTTTGTGCTCTGACCCCCGCCTGTGTCTTCTTTGCCAGTGAAGCCTCAGCTCCCTCGCTGATGGTTTCCATCATGGCAAGAGACGTACCCACGATGTTTCCAAAGCCAATGTTTCTTCGCGCCCCACGCATGGAAACAGATGCAAAACAGAGGTGAGTAGGGCTTTGTCCCAAAGGTCAGTGCCACCCTTTGTCCTGTGGCCCCCTATGTCCTGAAGCTCACAGGGTTCTTTCATCAAAGCTGTTCTGTCAGCCACCAGCCTAACCCTCTAAACACAGGGCCTCCAACATAGGTCAAGGGGCATGAGCTGCAGAGGGAACAGAGAGCCTGTTTCTTTCCTTCCCTTTATTGGCTGTGTTGCTGTATTAGTTTCCTATGGCTGTTGTAATAAATGACCACAAACTCAGTGGCTTAAACCATCACTTAAAAAAAACACACAACATATATATATATATCTTACAGTCCTCAAGGTCCGAAGTCCAAAATGGGCCTCACTGGATGAAACTGAAGTGTTGGCAAGGCTGGGTTCCTCCTGAAGACTCCAGGGGAAAATCTATTTTCTTGCCTTTTCTGGGTTCTGGACGCCACCAAGGTCCCTAGCCTGTCACCCTCTTTTGACTTCAGGGCCAGCAACGTCCAGTCTCTCCCATCTCATATTCCAGGGCTCTGACTCAGACTCTCGGGCCTCCCTCTTTCACATTTCAGAATCCTGGTGTCTCTATTGGACCTACCCACTCAGCTAAGCCAGCGTGAGCTTCCTATTCTAAGGTCTGCTGATGTGCAATGTTAACTCCCTTTTGCCGTGTAATGTGTCATATTCCCAGGTTCTAGGGACCAGAACGTGGACATCTTTGGGGGCCATTACTCTGCCTCCTGCCCTATCAAAAGTCTCCATGTGTAATTCTAGATGCTGACAATTCAGATGCAAAGTACTGTTGTCTCTACACTAGGACTCTGGGCCACCTGAGCCAGCCAACGTTGGCTCTTCTGCTCCTAGCTCTTCTTGCTATTACATAAAATGGGCACTGCGGGTTTGTGCTCTTTGTCCATCTCTCTCTCCCGGTGACAGCACGTCCTTTCAGTGTGTGCACGGGTTTGAGTTCCTTAGTCAGGGCCAAGAGCTCACAAGCATTGACTCACAGGCTGAGCCCCCCATGAGCATCTATGTAAGCTAGGCCACTCAGCACCCCTCCCACTGAGCGTCCTTTTCACACTATACCTGAGGGGGACCCACGATGCCCACGTTTCCATGGCTCCAGCCACTTGGGGCAAGTCGCCAGAGGGAGGGAGTCTGAGGCTGAGAAGCAGAGAGAAGCTGAGATGCAAGAAGGCTGAGGAAGACGCGCAGCCCCCAGCGCTGGTTTCTATGGTTTCAGCAGCTCCCTGACTCTTCCGGCCTGGGCTGGTCAGCCCCTCCTGCCCCTCTGCGAATTCTCCCTCTCCCCATAACTCTCCCCGCTGCCTGCGCTAACAGGTTTTGTAGCTAACCAGTAAAGTAATGTTCAGTAATTCCTCACAGAATAAAATAAACACTAAGGGGGTGAAAGGGACCGATAGTTAATTAAAAGATTATCTGTTCAATGAGAGGAGGAAGAATGAGTGCAAAAAAAAAATAAATAAATGGAGGCGTTTTGAATCTAAAAAAGAAAAAAATAAGGAAGGCACAAAGAATCATTAAAGCAGAGGCAGTGTTAGGACAGAAAAGGGGGTGCCCCTCCCCCCCAGACCTTCAAGCAGGGGCTGGTGGAGAGAGAATTTGCACATTCAGCAGCCCTGGACAATGATGTTTTATTTATGTGCCTGAAATTCTATGACAAAGATACTCCAATAATGTCATTTTCTGTCTCCCGTTCTCTGTGACCTTCACTCTTTAGCTTTCAGTGTATAGAGAGGGATCCCAAACCTAGATAAAATGCCCCAGACCAGAGGGGAAGAAGACTGTAGTAGGTGTTGACAATCTACTGGGCTTTTCTTAATGTGACTCCTGAGAAATCCTTATTCTGAAACCTGTCCTCCAAATCGGGAAGGGTTCACAGAATGGAGTCGCAGGTGGGCCCTTGCGTGTGAGGTCGATCTCGGGCCATCTGCAGAACTGGGAAGCTGGGGATGGGAGAGCTAAGTTCAAGTGCCCAAAGGAGCGAAGTCAAGCAACTCATCGAACACTGGGGTAGGTTGCGTGTCAGGTCTGAGGCAGTTTAGTGTTGGCTTGACCAGAGTTTTTATAAAGAAGCTGGAAGAAAGTCACAGGAGGACATGGGCCCCAGCAGGAATGGACCCAGGTGGGGTGGGCAGAGATGGGTTAGAGGGGGAGCTATTTCAGGGCTTTGGTTCACCTGGTGCTCTAGCATAGAACGTCTTTCACCCTTTACCAAGTGGCTTGCAGGTCGTCCTGGAGAATGGAGTATCCCTGATGACTGCTTCATGCTGACATCCCAGCGATGCTTCATGGTGGGGGAGGTGGGAGTAGAAATTGGATTGGTGGGGGAGGCAGTGTCCTGCGTGAGAGTGTGACGTGGCAATGTTGGGGGAAGGTCTGTCTGAGGGACAAGGAAGCCGAAAAGAGTGGGCCTGAGAGCACTTTGGTAGGAAGCAAATTTGTCAGTTGACCCAACAGTTTCATCGACAATGGAAGTCCATGGTATTTTGAGTGTGGGTCATTTTTGTGGACTACAAAGATGGTTTTGCAACCGCTTTTTGGGTCAGTTTTCCCCCCAGATTTCTTTGCTCATTGAATTTACTTAAAAATGCAAATTTACTGCCACTGAATTTTGCTTGGCCAGCTTAACTGGGAGCGGAGGGGACACAGGTGACTTAGACCATATGCTCTAAGGAGTGGTAGCATCTGAAACCGGGGAAGGAACCCGGTCAAATTCCAGAGCTAGGACCACAGCTGGAGGCGGAGGGCGTGGAAAAGGGGAGGGAGTCAGGCTGTTGGGATGGGAATGAAACACAGAGAGAAGGCCCCTGGGACCTGAAACTCAAGATGGAGAAGAACCTCAGAGCGGAGGCCATTACGGGCCAGGGCCCACAGGTTCAAAGGCCAAGGTGGGATAGTTCCGAGTTCCCTGCTCCTGGACCCCTTCAGTCCCACCCATGGGAAGCATCCCTGCGTCACCAGATAGTGGCTGGAATGCCCGCCCTCCCCAGCCCCAAGGCCAGTGCAGACTCCCGAAGGTCAGTCACCTGGTCACCTGGGCCCTCCTCCCACTCTGTGGGAGACGTTAGGGGCTGATGGCGGCCCTGGGATCCGAAAGGACTCTACCCACAGGAGCACCGTGTAAGTAGCCAGAGCCGAGCGGCCATGCCACCCACCGCGATGTCGTCTCCTGAAGGAGAGGAACCCGCTGTCCCACTCGGCTAACGGCAGGGCCTGGCGCACATTTGAGTGGCATCAGTTACCGATACAAGCGAAGGCACCTGAGGTCCCTTTGTGCCTGTCACTGCCCTTGGACGTGGCCCTTCTAGGGTGTTTTACAGCCTTTTGCCTTCCTTTATTTTAACTCGATGACTCCCAAGTCAGCTCATTCATCACGCCTACTCCAGGCCTGTGTGATGTGTGCAAACATGTCACAGATCCTCTGCAAACCATTTGGTGGCAAATGCCCTCATTGGAAACCTGAGGGTCAGAGCTTGCAGGGGGGCTGGGAGTCTGAGAGGAGCCCAGAGAATTCATCAAAGAATACATGCACAAGTCACACATTCAGACAGAACGAAAGCGCATATGATGAAGGTAGAGGGCTTCCTCCTACCTTCTCTTATTTCCCAGGGGTATACTGTTGCCCGTGTACCCTTCCAGAAACGTCTGTGCATGTATCCATTTCATTTATTTTTTATTTTATTGTTTTTGACAGAGACAGAGAGAAGGGGAGGGCCCAGAGCCGTCTCCATAGTTGTACGTCATCAGTTTTTTGCATGGTTTCATTCCACACAGGTGGGCGGGGACCGTACAGGATCGGAACTGGGCTGGGGGCCTCCCACCTGGAAGGCATGCCCCCTCGAGCCAAGGACTGAACTGGTGGGGGGCAAGAACCAAACTGGGGCCTTCCCCATGGGAAGCACACCCCAGTTCAGCATATGGGTCCGCACGGGCCAGAGCCGGGATTTGATCCTTAGTCCCCAGGGCTGCAAAGCAAGCGTGTCACCTGCTGAGCCATCCCGGCTTCCCCATGGAGCCATTTTTGAACTAACAAGCAGCCTCTTCAACTACTTGCTATTATTCTGCGCTGGTAGCACTATCTCGAGAACTGGCCATGGCACCGGGGAGGGCTGAAGACATCTCTGCTGCAGTAACAATGGCATGAGGCCGGGAGGTGACTTCTCTCCAGGGCAGCAGCCCCGAGCGCAGCTTAACAGCTGAGGAGGCCGTCAGCAGGAAGCTGCCTTCCGCTACGCTCCCTGAAGCTGTCCCTGTATTTTTATTAGTTGCCCATGGCTGTGTCTTTCTGTACAAAGGTGTTATTAGATGACAACCCCGATTGAAATAGCATCGTGCTAGTGACCGGCAGCCACTGTCAGATCTGGGACACGAATGGAGAGACCTCATTTCCTTCCCTGTCCCCTGGGAGGCACACGCTACCCCTGTGGCCTTCACGCTCCGCACAACTCCCCCGTGAGCGCGGGGCTGGCTGTCTGGTCAGTGAAGGTACATCTTGTGAGGAGCAAAGGCCGCGTCAGTGCGTTGGCCTCACGGGCTTTGTTATGTTCTACGAGAGCTGTCTGTGCAGATTCAACTCCCAAGCAAGTCTGAACTGTCACTCCCCCAGAGATACCAGGCCGACCAGACGCCCGAATCTGCTCTCGTCTGCCGATCTTCCTCTTGACCGTGGAAGCTGGCTGTGGGTGTCTGCCTTGGGAGGAAGCCGGTGGTACGCTTATTCCTGGGGTGCCTGGAAAGCCACGTCTTCACGCTATTTCATGTATTTACAGAAAACACGCATAGGACTTGGTAGAGTGTTGAACATAGATCATATATTGATATATTGCTATTTTTATATCCAGATCTTCTTTTTTAAGATTTATTTTATTGTTGAAAGAAGATGAGAGAGAGAGAGAGAGACAGAGATCGGGGGAGGGCCCAGAGCAGTCTCCATCGTTGTACGTCATTTGTTGTGACATGGTTTCATTCCACACAGGTGGGGCCACATGGGGCAGGAAGAAAACGGAGGGCCTCCCACGTGGGAGGTGAGAACCCTCACCACCATCCTGGCAGTTACCAGTTGTGCTGCAGGTTAGCATGTGTGTTTGCATGGGCCGGGGTTCGATCCCTGGACCTCATGGTTACAAGGCAAGCACTCAACCTGCTGAGCTACCCTGGCCTCCCTTTAAACTATAGACTTTTATAGTTGAAGGAGATGTGAGAGATCGTCCTGTAACTGGTAGATGGCGGTTCCCTGGTTCATCGTTCGGTGAGGAAAATAACATCCAGAGAGAGAAAAGGGTTTGCCCAAGAAAGCAAATTGCTTGGAGGCGGAGCGAGGCTGGAGGCAGGCAGGCTGGCTGCTCCAGGTCCCGCCCCCACCCATGAGCAGGGCCCATTTTCTGCCCTCTCTGTGCCCTCTCTGTGACCCCAGAGGCCAATGCCCATAGCTGCATCCCCTGAGCTCCCTTCCCAACTGGCCTCTGGTTGCATTCAGCCAATGGGGGCCCTTAGATGAGAGGGCAAGATGGAGTGGCAGGCTGTCTGCCACCCCTACTTCCTGCTTTGACAGTCTGCCTCTGATTGGCCCTGACCCTTTAGGATGACGGTTCCCTTCTCTAGGGTTCCGGCTCTTACCTGTCCTCCCTTGTCCCCTTGGCCTTAGGGATGGTAACACTGCCCACTGTGGCAAGACCCTGGGTCCCCCACCATCTCCTGTGCAGTCCCCCGCCCTGTCCTCACCTCTGGGCTAGTCACTGGCGTCTCTTCATTTGAACTGTTTCCCTGCCAGGTCCCTGCTGGGTATACTAGCAGTCCTGAGTCCCCATCCAGGTTCTTCTGACCACCCCATGCTGACTTGTGGGCATCTATGCAACCTAGCAAACATTTGTAGAATAAATGAATGAATGAGCACACACCCTAATCAATGCCTGCAGAAAAAAATATCATAAATTCCAAAAAATAGATTGGGTGTCAACCATTTGAGCAAAATGTGTTCATTTTGAAGTTTGCCTAAAATCGGAAAATACTGTGGATGACAAAAGAGTTGACACAGGTGTTCTAAGAAAGGACAAAGACCACCCAAGGAAAAACACTCTGCTCTAACAGAGATGTAGCCGCACTTGTGCTCCGAGCTAGTGAAGCATGGCCTTCTGGTGACATTATGGGTGGCAGGTCAGAAATGCCTTTCTGAGCACAGCTAACCCCATGCCATGCTGGCCAGACATCTGGGAGGGACCCAGTGGTCTTCTCGTTCTACTTCCTCACATCACAGAAGCGACATCTATGGTCCAGAGGAAGCTGAATAATGGTCCCCAAAGAGGTCCCCACCTTAATCCCTTGTCATTTTCCATGGCAAAAGTGATTTGTGGGTGTGATGAAGTTGACGATCTTGTGATGAGAGTATTACCCTGGATTATCTGAGAGCTCAATGTCATCACCGGGTTCTTCCATGAGGGAGGCGGGACATAAGAGTCAGGAGGAGGACAGGTGTTTAGGGAACAGGAGGCTGGAATGACTTAAGGGAGGGGCCATGGGGTGAGGAATGCAGACAGCCCCTAGGCAGGGGTGGCGAACCTTTTGGCGATTGAGGGCCAAAGTTTATGAAATAAGAGTATACTCGCTCGATTCGTGTGCCAACCCATTGAGTGAGACAGAGGTATCGATTATTTTTATGTCTATAAGAGCATAAACAATAATTTTTTAAATGGTATTCACAGCTCCGCGTGCCAAAATAATTGCTCTGCGTGCCACTTTAGGCACACGTGCCATATGTTCGCCACCCCCGCCCTAGAGGCTGGGAAGTCTGGGAAGTGGAGTTGACCGGAAGCCTCCAGAAGAACCTCAGCCCCGTGGGAGCCTTGATTTTAGACTTCGGTGCTCCGGAATTATGGGCCACTAGATCTGTGCTGTTTGAAGCCACCAAGATTGTGATCATTGTTATAGCAGTGCTATGGACAGAATTGTCCCAAATTAAAATGTGAAATGCTCACCCCCAATGTGACTGTATTTGAAGACGGAATCTTAGAGGTGATTTAGGTGAAATGAGGTGATAAGGGTGGGGCCCTGATCTAGGATGTGTCTTTATAAGAAAAGACACCAGGATGTGTCTCTCTCTCTTCTCCTCCCGTAGGTCTCCACACAGCTCAGAGGAAGAGCTATGTAAGGACTAAGTGGCCACCTGCAAGTCAGGAACAGGGGCCACACTTGGACCTTGAGCTGGCTCGTACAGTCGTGGGGAACTGAGGTCTTCCCCAAGTCTGTCCTTCACTGTGGGCTGTGGGATTCTGAGCGACCTAATATCGTGCCTGCACCTCAGTTTCTCCGTCTTCAAAATGGAGCCAGCGCTCTGGGGCCTTGACTACTCCATCAGTAGGTACTTGGGTCTGGTGGGAGAAGTTACATGCTCTTTTGAGACTTGTGTTGGACAATTGCAGAGTGCAGTAGTTTCTTAAGCCTGCAGCAGGAGAGGTGGCGAGTTACGCTCAAGTGCCCACGTGGGTCCTCCCTGGAACCTGGATGCGCCATCTATAAAATTAGAGCTGACACCAGATCACTCCCAGGGACCCATCAGCATCCAGACTCTGCACACTGGACACTGGGCCTTCATCACGCACAGCACTGGGGTACCCGGGACTCTGTGTCAGGCCCGTGGGAGAAGGGCACGCATACTTGTGATGATGAAACTGGGGTCGCTGCATCACGGCACTGATCGTTACAGTCATGCTCTACAGATGTCCCTAAAAAATGACTCAGGAGCCGGGCTGTTTGAGGGCAGACCTGGCCTATTGACATACTTAGCCCAGTCCAGGGGCTCTTATTAGGAGAGCAGTAGCCACAATCTCACAGCTGTATTATGGGGTGCCTAGAAAATTGGGGGGCACCCAAAGGATCAAAGTCCTGCAGGAATTCCAGAGCAAAATAATGATAGAGGCACCGATGGAGACAAGGGCACACTTCCCAGGGATCACAGGACGACAGCTACTGTGGGGGACAGGGCTCTGGGACCTTCAGAAGAGGCTTGGCTGGTTCAGACCGTGTGGAACTGGTGTGAGAACAAAGAGGCTGATGCAACAGAATAAACCAAAGAAACAGAGCTCAGAGACAGATGTAGGTGTATATGGGAACCTAATAGATGATAAAGCTGCCACCAGAGATCAACAGGGCAAGACAGGCTGTTTTGTGAATGGAGTTGGGAAAACTAGCCAAGTCACTGTATGGTGAACAATGAAAGCAGATTATTGTGCAGCCTCACAAAGACGGAATCTAGTGGGACCTAAATGTGAGAAAGGTAAACTACGGAGGTGTGTGTGTGTGAGTGTGTATGTGTGTGTGTGTGTGTGTGTGTGTGTGTGTGTGTGTGTGGCCATGTTTATGACCTAGGAAGGAGACAGACGTCTTAAACAAATCATGAACATTACAAACTATTAAAGGCAAAAACGAAACAAATAAAACAAACCTGATGCGATTATATCACATTAAGGTTTTATGTCTTGTTTGAAAAGTACACTGAACTTGTAAGACTCAACGGTAAAGAGATAAAGAACATGACTTAAAAATGACAGCAGAGCTGAATAGATCTTTTCCCCCAAAGATACACAAATGGCCAATAAGTGCATGCAAAGATGCTCAACAGTTCAGCCATCAGGGAAATGCAAATTAGAACCCCAGGGAGATACCATGTCACACTTACCAGGGTGGATGTCATAAAAAGGACAGACATAACTGGGAGTGAGAATGTGGAGAACCCTTCATGCGTTGCTAGTGGGTTGCATGTAAAATGGAGCAGCCACTGTGGCAAAAGCTTAACGGGTTCTGAAAATGTTAAACGTAGAATTACCATTCAATCCTACTCTTAAGCATATATCCAAGAGAAATAAAAAAGTATGACCACATAAAAATGTGTAGACATAAATGTTCAGAGCAGCATTACTCAGAATGGCCAGTAAGTGGAAGCAACCCAAATGCCTATTACCTAACGAACGGATAAACTAGCATGGCACGTCCACACAACGGGATCAGCAATAAAGAATGAAGTACTGACGCATGCTACGACACAAATAAACCTTGAAGACATCAGGTTTAGTGAAAGAAGCCAGTTGCAAAAGACCAATACTGTATGATTCTCTTTATATGAAATGCCCAGAATGAGTGAATCCATAGAGACAAAAAAGTAAATGAGTGGTTACTGATAGCTGGTGTGCCCGGATGGGCTGGGGGTAGTGGAGGAGGCCTGGGGTGGGTGCTGGGGAGTGACCGCTGATAGGCACATGGCTTCATTTGAGGGTGATGGACGTGTTATTAAAGTTGGTTGTGGTGATGGAAGCATGACTTCGCAAATATACTAAAAAACCATCGAATTGTGTACTTGACTTGGGTGGATTGTATAGTAAGTGATTTCAATCTCAATTAAGCTTCTTTTTTGATTGGGTTGGGGTGAGAACCAGGATTCTGGACGAACAGACTCAGGTTGTGGTTCTGACAGAGGGGGCTCTCGGTCTAGGTGAGAAACTGAGAAGGTCCCCGTGCTGCCTGGTCAGGACATGCCCACTCGGGGCTCCCTGCTGTGGGGTGGCCTTAGTGGCGTGTGGGTTGTCAGTCACTCCTGCCTGCTGGGATTGCCATCTGCCCGGTGCTAACCTGATCGCTGGCCTGGCCCTGACACTGGCTTTGCCTGTTGGATGGGGCATTGGCTCCCGACCTTTGACCTCATTGGTTGTCACAATGGCCGCCACCCCAACTTAGAGCTCACGGCTCCTGTGGCCTCATCCCCAGGACCAGAGATTGGTGACATCTGGTCTTCACTGCAGGTGAGAGCATGCCATCCAGGTCTGGAGTGACATGCCCACAGCAGACACCCTGCTACACCCCCATGGCTGGGGGGACAGTATAAGTCGGGGCTCTTCCTTCCGGGTGACACACACCATCCTGGCAGAAAAGCAATGAGCCATCATGTGGTCATACAGCCACAGAGCCATTCAGAGGGCATAAGGGAACTCACAGAGCAGCGATGAAATGGCCCCTCTCAGAGCTGCCAGGCCAGATGACATCCCTAACAGTCACCACTTTATTGGGGAGGATCAGAGCTGCATAATGCAGATCCCAGCATGGGCCCCCTTGCCCAGAGAGACAGAGGCCTTTTCTTCCCCTGGATGGTGACTTCATTATACATTCCAGGCTGCGGGCCCCCGCGGCCGCCTCTCTTCCGCCAGGCCTGGCACAAGGGCTGGGAACGGAGAGGCGGGAGCTCAGAGCGGGCCCTGGCGGAGATCAGGTGGGAGAGGCCAAGGTGCATGTCCTGAGCGCCAGGTGTTCCCCTGCTCATGTCCGGCTCAGCTGTGCACACAAACGCCCTCTGTGCACAGATCGGCTGGGGCGGGGGCTGGTTTCCTTCTGCACCTCCTCATGGGTGTGTGTGTGTGTGTGTGTGTGTGTGTGTGTGTGTGTAGACAGAAGACGGGACACCGAGGGGTAAGCACAGAGGCTCAGGGTTTTGTCAGCACTGGCGGTGTCCTGGTGAGCACCAGAGTTTACGTGAATCTGTTTCCCAAACTCTCAGAGGCCCTTCATTCACAGGAGACCCAGCATCCACCTCGTGGGATGGCTATGGGATTAAATGACATCAAGTGCACAATAGCTCTCACTCATCAACCAACTCTTGCCAAGCACTCTACCCGGGCCAGGCAATCAGACCCTAACATCAATGGACACAGTGTGACACGAGTGTCCAAAACAAATTTTCTTATTTAGTCCTGACAACCAGGGACTCCTAGCCCTCCTCTGGGCTTCACCACAACCCGTCTCGCAGGATCCAGGTGGCAGCCCCTCACCACTGAGACTTGGGGCTCTTCTTTTCTAATGAAATAGCTAGGTACCTAATGGTCACTGTGAAACTGGACACACAGCCCATAGACGAGGACATGGAAGCCAGGTGACTGATAAGGCAGGAGATATGACCTGGTGTGTGATTTCCAGGAGCCCCAGGGTTGCGCATGCTGGGCCATGCTGGTGGCCCCACCCCCATGAGGAGTCAGGGCTCTGGCCGCTGTGGGGAGCCATTGGCATCCGGAGCACTTCAGAAGTCTCCTTGTGTGGGGCCACCTTTTGCCATGAAAGAAATGTACATTCTCTCCCTGGAACTGTTGGCATCTTTAGTGGATAATTTTCAGTGATCATTTGATGTCCATCATTAGCTGTGGCCAAGTAAGAGAGCAGATGAGGAATGACAGCAGTGTGTTGGTGATGAGCACTCAGGTGCACGTCCATGGTCTGCCAGAGAAGATCTGGTCTTGACACAAACTGTCAGCTTTGTCAGGTTCACTTTGCTTCTCTAGACCACGGATCGCTTTTCTGCAAAACGAGTGCGTTCATTTCTACTGCGCCTTGTATTAGGCAGGTTCTCCAAAAACCCAGAGTAGGATGTATGTGTATGTCTATATAGGTATTTATATAGGCATATGTATGTACTCGTATATATGTATAAAGATATTTATCATAAGAAATTGGCTCACATGACCATGGAGACTGACATGTCCCAAGATTTGTAATCAATAGGCTGGAGGCCCAGGAGAGCCGACGGCGTGGTTCTAGCCTGAGTCTAAAGGCCTGGGAACCCCAAGAGCCCATAGCGTGGGCTCCGTCCAAAGGCTGGCAGACTTCAGGCCTCGAAAAAAACGTGTTTTAGTTCAAGTCCAAAGGCAGGGAAGAAAACCTGCTGTCCCAACAGAAAGGCTGTCAGGCAGGGGGAATGCCCCTCCACTCAGGAGGATACAACCTTTTTGTTCTGTTCCAAACTGCAACTGGTTGGATGGGGTTCACCCCCATCAGGAAGGGCAACTTCTTATTCATTCTGCTGATTCAAATGCTAATCCCATCCAGAAACCCTCTTAGAGACATGCTCAATGTCTGACTGAATGTCTGGGCACTTGTGGCCCCGTCAAAGTGACACAGATTTAACCACCACAAAGGCTTTGCCCAAGAAGTAATCTTGGCACTGCAATTACAGTCATCATCTTTCTAGCCTCTTATGAGGAATATCACTCAAAAGAAAGACTGAAGCACTAGGCTTACTCTTTGGTCCTAAGCTAACTCAGTACAGGTTTCTAGAACAGATGGATTTGAGAAATAGATCTGAGTCCAGAGCGCTCCTCCTGTGTTAACCATCTGAGACTTCTCTCTGATGTGAAAGACAAGGATGGAATGGAGTGTCCACTGAAAACCCTAAATTTTTAATGTGGAGAGCAGGAACCAAATGGGAGAAAGAGGGCAGGAATTCTGGCCATAGTCTTGAGAAAACACTAGTCCACTACATAGCAACCAACCAGCCAACCAACCAGCCAACCAACCAACCAAACAAACGAACAAACAACCAACCAACCACTAACTGATACCAAACTGACAACCAGCCAACCCCAACCAACCAACCAACCAATCAACAAACCAATCACCAACCAACCACCAAATAACTACTAACCAAATAATCAACCACTAACCAAGTAACCATTAGCCAACCACCAACCAACTAGCCAACCAACCAACAAGTCAACTGTTAACCAGCCAACCTACCAGCCAGCCAACTATCAATCAACAAACCAACCAACCAACCAACCAACCAACCAACCAACCAACCAACCAACCACTAACCAGCTAACTAACCATCCATTCACCAACCAACCAACCAATTCGGCACAACTACAGCCGTTGGTGCGTGGGAGATGCTGAACTCCCACTCAGTAACCTTTCCTACTCTTTTTCGAATTGTGTCCCACAGATGGCATAAATCTCAATCACTTGGGGGAAGTTTGTTAAGGACACAGAGGCCCAGCCTCACCTCGGTCCTGATGAGTCAGCATTGCTGAGGGTGGTGCCCAGGAATGTGAATTTTTCACGTTTCCCAGGTGACTGATGAAGACTCGTTTGAGAGCTGCTGCCTAGTGTCCACTGCGTGTAGACATTACCCAGTACCTGCCAACGTGGTGGAACTCACTGATTTCCCCACCAGCGGTGTGTGAGAAGGCCGGCCTCTCCCTCCCAGTTTTGCTAATGCTATGTAGAGTTTACCTAATTTTTATCAGATGAAAATAACCCCTTGCTGTTTTAATCTTCAGGCTGCATTAATAATGGAACCACGCATATTTTATAGGTTTTATGATACCTTCTGATGGGCGGCTCAAAGCACAGTCCTATAGCTATGGAGACTTTGTAAGATGAATCGTTAGGAGTTTTTAAAAGAATATTTCAGTGTAAAATAATGGATGCTATGTCTTAACAAATTTAAGTTCTACAGATTGGAATGAAATAAGAAGCTAACTCCTCCATTTCTCTTAACCCATTCCTCTAGCGCAGTGACCGTGTGGCATGAGACCACGTGAGAGGAAAAGAGCCACATCTTAGGGCCGTCCTGGTGTGACTACTGTGTGGGCCGTGGGCCTCTCCCCAGACTTCTGTGTCAAGTTCATAAAAGGACACTGGCATTACAATGATTTACTTACTTTTTCTTCACTTTTTATTTTGAAAAATTTCAAGCTTACAGAAAAACAGTAAAAATAATGTGAGGCCTCTTACATTCCCACGGACCAGTTTCACCAGTTCACACTTCGCCGTCTTTGCTTGGTCTCTGTCTTGCTCTCTATGTAATGGTCATTATGGCAGATGTTTGGGAACAAGTTGGGGACATCATCATCTTTACCACTAAACACTTCAGCGTGGATCTCTGGACGACAGGGGCATTCTCTTATGCAGGTCGTGTGTAAGTCACTTTCGGGGAACTCGACATCCACACACCACCACCATCTAACACATAGGTCATACATATTCCAAGCCCACCAGTTCCCCATGCTGCCTTTAATTGCAATTTATTTTTCTGATTCAGGATCCATCCCAGGGTCACTGCTTTTATTTGGTTGTTCCGTCTCTTGATGCTCTTTAGTGTAGCATCGTTGGTCACCCTTCCCCCTATTCTATGACATGGACATTCTTTGAGGGGCACAGCCTGCTCTTTGGTAGCATGCCCCTGCATTTGAGTCTGTCTGACTGTTTCCTTGTTATCAGGGTCAGAAAATTCACTTCTGGCAGGAACACCGTGTATATGACACCGTGTGCTGCTCAGTGCCTCACCCCAGGCAGCTCCTGATGGCCGGGTCTTTAGCCTCACTCCTTTTTAACAGCCACACGACAATGACATTCCATCCTGTGGGTGGAATATCACTACTCCAACCCTGTCAGTGTGGATGGGCGTGTAGGTGGGTCCCTGTGTTTGGCTAATGGTTAGCCGTGCGGCGATAATGTGACAAGGGGTGTTTTAAATGTTAGAGTAATTAGCCTGAATGTGAACAGGGAATTAAGGGAGAGAAGAACAGGGGAGGACGTGTTTTAATGTACGTAGACGTAGGTGTGGAGCTTGAAGGAAGGGTGGTTGGCTGATGCGGGAGCACTTTGGCTGCAGTAGAGACGAAGATTGGAGAGGCAGGGGGCCCATGGGGGAGACTATTCAAACAGCTCAAGGACCAGAGACTACAGCCTGAAAGTCAAGCTGTGGGTAGAGATGGAAAGACAGGGACCGATTCATAAAACCCGAGCAGTGCTGAGACATGCAACCGCTTGGATGGGCCTTGAAAACATTATGCTAAGTGAGAGAAGCCAGTCCCAAAGACCACAGGAGACATGAATCTTTCTGTACGATACATCCAGAACAGGCAAATCCGTGGGGACCGAAGGCTGATTAACAGTCCCCAGGGGCTGGGGTGGGAAGCGGGGAGTGATTACTTAGTGGGTATGGGGTGCTTTTCTGGTGTGAAGCCACAGAGAGATGCTGGTTTGTAACATTGTTGATCATCTAAATGTCATCGAATTGTACACTTTTAAATGGTTACATGAATTTCACTAAAATAAAAGAAATATAGGCGATATAAAAATCCCAGGGTGGAAAGTTTGACAGGCTCTGTGAAGGGAGGAAGCAGGGAGAATGGGCTATTTTCTGGTGTAGGCATTTGGGTGGAAGGTGATGCGTTAACTGAAAGACAATTTTCAAAAAAGAAGCAGCTTCTATACACTAGACACAGAGTGGTTACTGGAGCATAAGGGAACGGGGAGACAGAGAGGGTAAAGATTTGACTCTGGGTGGTGAACACACAATGTGACATATAGATGATGTATGATAGAATTGCACACTTGAAACCTATATAATTTTATTAACCGATGTCACTTCAATACATTTAATTTAAAAAATCATTATTTGCATAGAAAAGAAAAGGAGACAACGTTTTATCCAGATGTTTAAAAAGCTTTTCTATGGTACAGTGTTGCATGGATCATCTCCAAAGCTGCAAAAAACAAAAACAAAGCATTTGACAAAAGGTAATACTCACTCAGTGAAACAAGACTTGTTGATACTTTCTTATTATGATTATATACCTCAGCACCAAACCAGCACCTTACTTAATCAGAAAACACTCGAGGACTTCTTATTAAAGGGCAGTAAGGGAAGTGCCCACTGCTTTCACTACTACTTAACAATGTGTTGAAATTGCCAACCACAGCATTTCAACAAGGAAAAAGCAATAAAAGCCATTCATGCGGGAAGGGAAAGCTACACTATCGCTATTTGTAAATGATGTGCTTGTATATTTGGAAAACACAAAATAATTGAGCAAAATGCTCTAAGAAAGACAACTTAGTAAAGTCTTCACTTATAAAATTACTGTATACATATCAGTCCCTTTGTGTCTACAAACAAAACAAAAGGTATTATAGGGAGAAGACCCAATTTATGACAGCGAGGAAGAAAGTAAAATAACAAGAATAAGCTTAAGATATGTCTAAAACCTGCCCGAAGGAAGATATAAAACCCTCCTGATAAACACAGAAATGAGCTTAAATAAATGGAAAGTCACACTTATGTGCTTCAGTAGAAAATCCAACAACTCCAAGATGAAAATTTTACATAGTAATTTATACATGCACTA
Organism: Craseonycteris thonglongyai; assembly: GCA_004027555.1. Taxonomy (NCBI): domain Eukaryota; kingdom Metazoa; phylum Chordata; class Mammalia; order Chiroptera; family Craseonycteridae; genus Craseonycteris; species Craseonycteris thonglongyai. The sequence goes on from PVKE010000392.1 coordinate 72,694, forward strand.
TAACTTCAATGAAACAACCATATATATATATATATATATATATATATATCCCCCCCTCCCCCGGAGTTGAACTAGTTCATTCTAAAGTTCATTGGGAAGAACAAATAAGCTAGAACAGTAGGGAAAACCCTGAGAATGAGAACTTGCAGCCTTGTGAGGGGTTTCTTAGTTGCCTGTGGATATCAGAGACCAGGTTCAAGGCGCAGCCAGGAATCCACGGGCAGGGCTGTGGCCCAGGTCCCAGGTGCACCCAGCCAGGAGGGTGCCTGTGAGCGGCCTTGCCCGGGACAGTGGGTGGGCTTTTCCAGGGACAGCGCAGGGAGTGGGGAGCCCCTGGAAAGAGTAGCATGTGGGTCTGGGGCGGGTGAACAGGTAGGTGACAAGGGCAAACCCTGAGAGGGAGGCAAGAGGCCAAGAGACAGAAGCTGCCCCAGGAAGCCTGTGTGCAGCGTTTCCAGATGAGGCCGAAGAGCAAGCCGCCGAGATTCAGCAAATCACACCTGAACGTTCTGGGCCTGAGGAATTCCTCCGGGCCGTCGGGGAGGCGGAGTCTGACACCTGTAGGCACCGGGTGGAGGTGGGAGCGAGATCCTGGCTTTGTGGGTTCTCCCCTCTCCCTCCTGAACGCTCTCCGGCTCTGCCCAGCGAGGGTGTGTGTGCACACAGTGCAAATAAAGGCGATCACACGAAGCGTGGAGTTCTGTAACCTGCTTTTTCCATTTAGCTGTGTGTTGTGAAGCTCATGAAGTCATGGCTTAGTCACCTTTCTGAGCCTGACTTCACACAGTAAAAATGTGGCGGCAGTAGATTGAATCAGGCAGACTCGTTCTTCTGGGTGCTGGGGATACGCGGGGAACAAAGCAGAGTTCCCCCCACTCCAGACAGACAATAAACAGCCAACATAATGAGGAGGAAACTATGTAGAAGGAGGTAGGAGCTGCAGGGAAGGGGGGTTAGGGGACAGGGGGTGGCATGTGGCAGAGGTAGGGACAGTGAAGGACAGGACCCCTGAGGTCAGCTATGGACAAAGACTGGAAGGAAGGAAGGTGTACGGAGGTGCTGTTCATGGAGGTGAGGGAGGTGGGAAGGGCAGGGAAGGCTGAGGGGAGAAAACGAGGACATGATTTCAGCATGCGGAGTCAAGGCGCCTGGTAGACGTGACCGTCCTCTCTGCATGGGGCCCACGTCGTTAAGTGCAGGATGTGCTTCAGCTATAATGTGAGGGCTCTCCACAGCAATACTCTCTCCTTCTCGAGAGCCGAGCAAGGACCCATCTTAGCAAAATTCATTTTCTCTTGTTCTGATGCAAATTTTTTTTTATTTTTATTGTTTTTGATAGAGAGAGAGAGAGACAGAGAGAGAGAGATACAGAGACACAGAGAGAACTGAACTGGGGCCGCTCCCCAGTTCAGCACATGGGTCCTCATTGGTCGGGGCCAGGACTTGATCCTTGGTCCCCGGTGCTGCAAAGTGAGCACTCAACCCACTGAGCCATCCCGGCTTCCCCTGATGCAAATTCTTATAGATTGAGTTCTCTGCTCCATTTCTTTGTGAAAACTACAGTGACAATGACAACGGAGCCTTAAAGACGCATCTGTTACGGGGCTTGAAAATGGAGACAGGGTCTCCTGACTTGGCCGTGGACACTGACAGGTACCTTTCCTTGGGGCGCCGTCTAGAGTTCCCCAAGCGGTTGCCTCGGACGTGTGATAAAGCACGTTTCCCGCGGTCACTCTCCCTATTCCAGATCCCTTCGTAACGGGTGACCGCATGAGGCCCAGCCCGTTGGGCACACTCTGCACACCTTCTGGCGGATGTTCGAGAACAGCCGGCTCCTCAGCGGACTGGCTCCTCGCTGAGACGTCTCCGGCTTTATAACCAGGAAACACCCACATGGACCTGCGGGTGTGCTCCTGTCCCCAGCCTGCCAGCCCGGGACTTGGGAACCTTGAGGTCCCCCTGTGACCTCTGCTGCTCGCTTTCCCCTGACACCTTTTGGGGGGCAGGCCATGGGCGTGGGATGCTAAGCTCCCGAGTTCTCAGAGCTGATGTAGACAAAGGCTTTTCATAGGTGAGCAGACCCACGCCCGATGCCTTTTCGGTTTCCGTTGGGAAGGACGGCGGGGGCAGCGTGGAGAGAGCAAGCCTGGTTGGGAGCTGCTGTCCGCCTGGGGGATAGGAGGGTATCTTGGGGTGCTAGTGGTGGGGTAAGGGCTGCTCACGTTCTGGATGTAGTTTGAAGGAGGAGCTTACACGACATGTTGGTGGGTTAGATGAGGGGAGGGAGGGAAAGAGAAGAGTCTAGAAGGAGGTGGTTGCTTTCACCTGATCAGAAGGGTGGATGGGTGGCCCTGATGGCTTTGGGCCCGCCTGATGGACGGGTGGGTGGGAGGAGCTGTCATGAGAGTTCGGGCCAACAGGGTGAGTCTGCGAGGCTTAGGAGACATCCAAGCAGAGCTCAGGAGGAGGCGTTGGAGATACACAAAAGGAAGCTCAGGGGGGACACAGGGCAGGACAAACACAATTAGGAGCCAACTGGCCATTGGCCTCGGCGCTGGGAGGTGGTGGGTGACCTTGAGCAGGGCGCACTTGGGTGAGCAGTGGGGAGAAGACCTTGGGGGTTCAGAGTGAATGGAGGGTCAGGACCTGGGGGCACGTGTATGAAGACCTCTTGGCAAGAGCTTTGCTACAAAGAGCAGAAAATTGGGCAGAGGGCGGGTGTGGGCTCAGGAGGTATTCCGGTGAGTTTGGGGGGTTTCTAAGATCTTGGCTCCTGCCCCGCCCCTGGCGTACTTCTTGTTTCTTCCAGCGACTCCAATAGCTCCTGCCCACAGAAACCTGACCTAGGACAGGTGTTCTCGTGCATCCTTGGACATAATGAGGTGCCTCATTAAGGCTGACACACCCTACTATAATGACGCTTGGCCTCACATTCAAAACCTCTTAACAACCCCGGGAAACCCTTACCCAGCACTGGGCCGGCTGATTAGGTCGTTCATCGTGCTAATGACTCCATTGAAGGAGCTCCTCCCTGGTGAGGCGAGCTGGGAGGTGAGGCAATGCTGAGGTCCTGGTAACACGCGGAAGCCGTGCAGTGCCGGGGCTTGCAAAGCCAGGAACCAGCCCTCCATGGCCAACTGGGGATAGCGCCTCAGGTCACGGGATGACCTCTGTCCCTGGTCTGCTCCTGGTTGGCTGGTCAGGAGTCTGTCCTGACTCATGATTCGGGAGCTGGAGCCCAGGGTGTGGTTGGAGAGGAGGAACTTGAAAGCATCGCCCACAGGGATGAGAGGTGAGAGGTGGAGGCGTCCCGGCGTCACCTGGAGTCTGGGTGGGAGTGTGCTCTACTGTGTTCGAGCCCCTCCCTGGGTCCTTCCACATTCCCACCCCAGCCCTCACGTCTCATCAGACCAAAGGCTAGGTTCGGGTGCGGGGTTTGAACATCCCTTTATTCACCTATCCTCTCACCTTGTTCTAAAGCAAGATGCTCTAAAGGGCACTTGGAGGTGGGTTCCCCAGGGTCGGGCTGTGAAGGCCAGGCGGGCCGTGGGTGGGCTGTGGCCCGAAATGCACAGGTCCCACCTTCGTGTGAGCAGGCTGGCTGCCTCCCTGACCCCTGAGTCCCTCCTGGACCTGGTCACCCCCTGGTAGCTCCGGCCACCGGGCTGAGCTTTGAAAGGAAAATGCCGATGGTCCCACAGGCCAAAGGCTCACTGCTCCCACGGGGCAGGTCGGTGGCCGGCGGACAGCAAGAGCCGACGACATTGTGGAAAAGAGGACACAGTCCCGCCCTTCCAGGGGAACGCTCTGCCGAATGAAAGCAGACTGTCCATTGTTACCTGCCCAGGTGCGTTCTTCAGGGCGCATCATTATAGTCCTGCTGGCCTTGAGGACTGAGGAACATCCTAATGCAAGTGGGAGGGACGTCCTTCTCTCCTCATGTTGTCCAAGGATCTTGGGGCTTCCTTGGCAGCGTGGCCAGTTCTGCTTCGAAAGCTTCCTGGGGAGGGAGCTGGGGAAGCCCAGCTCTCCAAGTGGACCCTGCTTGTGGCCCCCTGAGCTCCTTCCCCACCCCTACCCCACCCCCTGCCTCCTGTGGGCATCTGGACCCTGAAGAGGTGCCTTTGGGGTCTCAGGTCCCAGGCTGCTCAGCTGGGGCATCTTCCAGCGTCAGCCCTTTCCTGCTGACCTGGACCTGCCCCACAGTGACGTCACTGCCTGTTTCCTGCTGGTGAGCCTCAGGTGGGTGCTCAGAGGGGTCCTTAGGAAGCCCTGGGTGTCGCTTCACTTCTCACAGGACAGAGGAGACCAACAGATTGTTCTTAAGCAAGTAGGGTCCAGCGTGCCAGGTCTTAGCCTATACGCTGTGGATCCCAACCGAGGTCACGTCACGCCTCCCCGAAATCAGAGCTTCCAGCAGGATGCTTTGTTTAGACATCCTGCATCCCTCCCCCACGCCCTCTTCCTCTCCCATTACTTCCTTTTACACATATGTCTCCATGGACATGCCATGGAGAAACTTAGGTTCTGTGTCCCAGAGTGGGAAGGAGGTGGCTGAAGTCAGACCTTCGCTAGGGCCCTGGGACTTTTGTTCCAGGCCGTGGACTGAGAGCTCCAGAACCTCACCCACCCTGGTGGTCCCCGCAGGGCTCACAGGTGGGTCATTGGGAGGCCCTGGGGTCATCCGTTCTTAGTCACTGAGTGACAACCTCTGTGAGGCACTGACGCTGTGACAGGCGACTTGTCCCCAGAGGGGCCCAGCTCTCAGGACCTTTCAAGCCACCAAAAATGGTCCTACCAGCCAGCCCTCCCCCAAAGACATGTCTGGTTAATGACAATGTTTCCATAGCATAGGAAAGGTCACTCACATGATTCTTTCCGGGACAAAGAAGTCACCACGGGGTGACCAAGGTGGCTGTTGTCACTGAGTCAGGGAAGCGGCGGGTGGTGTTAGTGGAAGGATACTTGCTGATCCTCTGAGAGTCCCTTCGCCGAGCTGGGTCCCTGGCACCAGGACAGCGGAGTACAGAATAGCGCTACCGTCTCCACGGCTGACTGATGAGCTGGAAGACAAACCACTCCAATTGCCGATTCCCGGCCTCTGAGGGCCAATAATATTTTATAAAGTGGTGGAAATGTTCCCGTGCATGATCCCTGGACCCATACAGGTGGATGTTCTTAGTGTGGAGTATTTGATGCTTATTATTCTTGCTGCTTCCCCAAGTCACGTTCTTGCCCCCGAAAAGCAGGCTGCGATGAAGACGCAAAGGCGATGCATGAGAAGTCAGGGGCTGCCGAGATGGGGCGTCCATCCCTCTGTCATCGATCCTTCCGCCCACACTAACTCTGCTCTGGAGCGGTCCCCACGCGGATCCGGGAGGCCATGGCCCCCTCCGAGCCTCATGAATCCTGACGTGGCTTCTTACTGCTCTAGCCGCATACAGAACAAGTGGGCTCAGGAGCAGGCAGAACGCTCAGATCTGCCCCCCGAGACGGGAGTAAAAGTCGTCACCGTGCAAAGCACCTCATGGGGGAGTCTGAGTCCCCACCAAGCCAGGACTCAGCTCTCATGCTGCCCGGCAGTGGCTGGCGCTGCGCTGCCGTCCCCGGGGGAGGTGGCTGTCCCCGTCCCTCGTGCCTCTGGAGGGCAGGACCCACAGCGCTGGCCTTTCTCGCATCCCGGGCCTCTTTCTCATTGCTTCCTGGTGGTGTACACAATCCAAGGGCCACCGAACCCCACCCAAGTGCGATGGGACATGCGAGAAGGTGATGGCTGTGGGTGAACCTGTCCCATGGGAGACGGGCCCGTGGGGACACTTATCTCTCCTCCCTGATGAGGGCCGGTCCAGTTTCAAGGTCAGTGGACTTGGCCTCAGAAACGCCTGGGCCTGAGGCCGCCCGGGCGCAGCTGCCTTCTCTGCAGCGCCCTTGCTTTGACCTCGTGCGGGCTCATGGCGCAAACTTACGGACAGTGGCCACCCACAGGGTTGTCGGTTCAGACGGGGGACATGTGTGAGGTGCCTTCTACAGAGTCCACCGCCCCACACACTGCGTGGCAGCCATTTCCCGCTTTCCCTCGGGAGTTCCCATTCTACCAAGTGGGGAACGTTGAGTCCCCCTGGCCACTTCCATTGCCAACAGCACATGCTTAGCCCCTTAGGCAACGCCAGAGAAACCCGTTAGCTGAAAACGAAGTTGCCTTGTGCGTTGTGAAATCGGGACTCTTACTAGCGCCATTTCTGTCGTGTAAGCGCCTGTCTGTGCCCCCGTGACCAGATGGTGCATCGTCTTCAGCCTTTTCTCTGTCTCGATGCCCTGCTGACATCCTTGGCCTGCGTCAGACTGGTTTAAGGTGAAGTGCAAAGGTGCCCCTTACTCAGGGACTCAGAGACTCAATTCTGAATGAAGAAGCACAAAGCTTTGGGGGGACAGACCCCATTATCTCAACAGGGTGTCTCCTGCAGCTCACAGTCTGGGTCTTGGATAGTGTTGTATCTGCCTGCATGCTGTTCCAAGGGTCTCCTTGGAAGACCTCACTACAACTTCTCTAAGAGAGAGATGACCCTGGGGTAAAACCAAGGCCATGAGAAATTCTTTCTTTAAATAAAGCTTAACTCATCCCAACAAGGCCAGAGGAAATCATGTCCTTCCGCGTCTCTAGTCGTGTTATTTGGTCAAGAGACAAAAACCAAACACACCCAGCCCACAAGACTGAAACAAAAGCCTCAAACTACGGCATGGGGTGTAAGCCTTAGAGTCTGAACAACGAGGCTGAGTGGCTGTCGAGGCAGCAAGACGGACACTGGGAAACGACCCCCCTCTGCATATTTCACTGCATTTCGCACGGGGAGGGGGCTTCACGGAGAGCTACGTGTACGCTGTGAACACAGGAGGCGGCGGCCAAGTCAAAATCAACTCGGACTTTATATCTCCTTCAATTTAGATTTTCATTTATTCGGGAAGAAATCACTCAACAACGAGAAATCAATCTTGACATCTGATTAGCATGCCCAACTGATTTCTTTCCCCATTACTCTGTGTGAAACGGGAGGCTACGTTTTCACTTTAAGGAGTGCCATTGGCCAGCTTTTATTACTGTTGTGCTTTGAGACATGCTCAAGGTACCAATCTTGGGAGGAGCTGTATTCCCGGAGCAGGATCCTGCCTAGTTCCGGCGGGCAATGAGCTGACGGGGAAGCTGATGGGGCAGAAGGTCCATTTATAAATTTATTCCCGTTGTGAAGCAAGGTTAAAAAAACCCTGCCGCTAGCCCCTCCTGTCTTCCCTTCACATTAATCTCAGCTTTTCCAATGTCATAGCACCAAGGGAGAAGGGACTAAAATATATGGAGCTAATACTGCCGACTACACCGCGAGAACATACAGCATTTGTCTGACATTTCCCCCAGGGAGGGCGAAGGCTTTGCCTCGATCTCTCCGTATTATCCGGCTTCATCTCTGTGGACCAGTTTCTCACCTGCGGCACCAGGTGTTGACACAGGGGCTGAGTCTTTGCTGGGGTGACTGTGCAGTGTTCTGTAGGAGGTTCAGCAGCATCCCTGGCCTCTGTCAGATAACTCCCTAGGAGCACTTCCTCCCCTCCTGCTGTGATGACCCAGAATGTCCCCAGTCATGGCCAGACATCCCGGTGGGGCGGCTGGTCTCGGATTCCCTGCCTGGGTCTGCAACAGCTTCCTTTGCCTTTGGAGCATGCTCTCCCTTATTTTCCCCCCAAGAGTGAGCAGGCGTCCAGGTCAACGGGGCCACCCAATGGTTCCCATTCTGTAGGCGTCACCTGGGAGAAGTGGGGGGAGGAGGCACAAGGACAGGAGGAGGGTTCATGCATTCTCCTTTTCTCCCCATCAGAAGGGGGAACAGGGGACCAAGGACTCCTCTTGGAAAAGCTGATAGCAGATCAGAGTAGCTGAGGGTGGAGGGTGGGGGGTAGAGAGAGGAGACAGGGGGCCACCCCCAGCTTTTGGCCCGGGGTGGGTGCTCAGGGGTCCGTCCACCTCCTGCACCTGAGTGGCATTTGTGTAAATCCCACACAGCGCACTTGTCTCCCCAGCAACCCTGCTGTCCCCTCAGACCACGCATGATGGCGTCTTCCTCATTCCCATGCAAAGGGACTTGGGCCACATCCACCCTGCAAGTCGCAGGTCTTCTTGTCTCACTTGACAGAAATGTTCCATTTTGACCACCTTCTTTCCTGCTTCTTGGTATTTGAGTCTTCTTTTGATCATGAATCACTGATAGATTTTAAGCATGAGTGTGTATGTGTGTGTTTGTGCATGTATTTGTGTGTGCATGCATATGAGTGCGTGTATGCGTGTGTTTTGTGTGAAAATGTATGAGTGCGTATGTGTGCGTGCATGCATGTATGCATGTATATGAGTGTGTACATATGTAACTGTAGGAGTCTGAGTGTCTATGCATGTTTGTGTTTGTGTATGAGTGTGTGCATCTGTTTGTGTGACTGTGTGGTCTGTGGAAAGGCTGGGGAAGACAGTCCTCACACATGTGGGAACACAGCCCAGTACAGTCAGCTTCATAAATGATTTAAACTCTTCGGTTTCCAGGAATATGTTGGAGTAAATTGCCCCAATCCACGTTCCATTGGAAAATCTGGGTTTAAAAACTCAAAAGCAGCATGATACCAAATTTCCAGATTCTCACACCCTCCAGCCCAACCCAAGGTCGTCTCTGCCCAGACTCTGCGTGAGGATGGCAAAGCCCAGTGACAAGCCACCCGGGGGACATGGGCAGCTGTGGGAACGTCCAGTTGCTGCTGCTGGGAGTTTTCCATGGGAGGAGCAGAGGTCACTGCCTAGTGCCCCCAGGGTCCTCTAGGAGGTTCTGTCCTCCCCCAGAGCTGGCCTGAGGTGCCCCCTCCATGCATCCTGGCACATGGGAGCAGGGCAGCACCCGGGAGAGAGGACAGATGGCAAAGGAGCTCATCTGTAGTTCCCAAACCAGCGAGGAGCTGGCCTGGTCAGGACTTATTTTCAGAGCAGATTGCCCAAGCTCTTCCCACGACGTGCTGACTCAGGCCCCTGCGCGGGTATTTCCAAGCAGCTCCCAGGGGAGACCGACACAGACACCATCCTGAGGCTTGTCTGGGGTCTCACCCAGCTCACCACGGGAGGAAGGCAGGGACTTGGGACAGGAACCCCGTCTGGAAAGCTGTGCTCTTGCGGTTGCTGCTGCTACCTCACGCCGGTATGAGAGGCTTCTTTCTGCCCACTCTTGGCCTAGTTATTCCCACTTGTTCTTTCATGCTCAGTGTACATGGTGCCACCTTCTCTGACCCCATGACCTGGGCCAGCTGTCCCTTCTGTTTGGTCCCATAGCAGTCTGAGATTTTTCCATTGGAGCGCCCCTCCCACAAAATTGTTTGTTGTTAACCTATCCAGGGCTCTCAGGAGACCCGGGACAATGCTTTGTTTGCATTATATTCCCAGGACATGGCAGAGAGGTACTCTACGGGGATTTGGGGGGGGGGGCACTGGGTGAACCCCAAGCACAGAGCACTAGAAAGGAAATAAAGCAGCACAGGAAACATGATTGACATCTGAAAGGTTTCCTTTATTTCCAGGCCTTGATCCACAAGAACATCATTGCAACATGTATCAGTCAGCTATTTCCATAATAATGGAATAATAAACAACCCCAGAACCTAGCAGCTTAAAGAGTGATCATTTAACCTTCACACTCACAACCTCACTGCAACATGCCTGGGCTTCAGGGTATAAGTTGAACTCAGGTTGGTACCACATGTGCCATTCTGGCTCCCAGGCTAAATGGGTGATAGCAATCGAAAGCCTGTTCTCCTGGTAGAGCCCACAGGCCTCCAGGGACCAAGGCCTGTTTGAAGCTCAGCTTGCGTCACATCCATCCACGTTCCAAAGGCCAAAGGAAGTCACAGAACCGCGTTCAACCCAGTGGGGCCACATATCCCATCTACCGCATGAAAGAAAACAACGAACACTTTCTAAGTTACTGTTCAGATGATCAAAAAGCTTAATTTGATTCTCTCAATATTTCTATTAGTAATCAGAAGTGTTACTAATTCTGTTATGTTGCTATATTGATCATTTCCTGCTCAGGAGGGACAACAATAACAATAGTGAGCATTGGCTGAGTCCTTGTTAAACATCAAACAGAGCTCTGTGGACTCTGTAGACATTGTCTTAGTTAATCCTCCTAAAAGTCGAGAAAGTAGGTACAATGTGCATGTGCCTTGCCTGAGTCAGGCGGCTGGATGAAGCGGGATGTGATTGCAGGCACTTCTGGTTTCCAAGCCCACGGCTAACCTACTCAGTAGTTTCTTTTACCTACCTTTTCAAGCCTGAGTTTGGGCGAACTGTTGTCAGAACTTTGACTTTGGTGGGAAAGAGGCTCTGAGATGGAAACTAGGGTGGTCGCTGAGCTGGGGAAGCCCAAGGCATATGTTCCTGTTTCTCGAGCTGGCCTTGGGCTCACCCAAAATGATCAATCGTGCACATTTCCAAAATAACCATGTGCACGCTCCTACGAGGTATGGAGGGGAGTGGTGTAAATATTAGCTGTCGGTTGATCTGTTCTATTTTACTTAACAGTGAAGAAAGGCCAAACCCACTGAATGATAGGCTTAGAGAGGCAAAACTACCTAGAAACGGGGTTTGTTGTTAGTATTTTACATATTTACTATTTATTCTTTCCAACACCAATCTGAATGTTACAAAGAATGAGATTATTGGGTTGGCTGTAGCTGTGGGTTTTAAGCGCAGCAGGCGTTGGGGCAAATGAAGGTAGGAAGTATGTAAACTTTTACACATTTGCACAGGTGGTCAGATTAAGGTTGTGTAAGAATAGGTATTTAGGAAAGAAACGACAAAAGTGGCATTGAATGCATGTTAAAAATTACCCACTTGTCGCCCAAATCAGGTTCATGAGCGACATAGACACTTGCTCTGGAAACAAGCAGTTCTTACTGTTTTCAGCTCTTCTGGAAACCGCACTGTGGCGTTCTGATGTTCTCGTCTGGAGCTCAGATCTCGTCTCTTACTCACCACTGTATCCTGTGCCGTGGGCATGAGGGTTCATTGACATACACTTGTTAAATGGGCGTTTCTTTTTCACATTAGGTGGCAGAGATCACAATAGACTGTCTCTGGCACCATCTAAGCTAGAAAAAATGAAGTGGAGTTAAAAATAATTGTATATTTAAAAAAGCTGTGATGCAAAGAAATCCAGTGGAACAGAACTCCACTGAGAGACAAACCATTCCTAGGGGGAGTGCAATCAGCAGACACTCACCTCCCCCAGGGTAATTGCCAGTGTGGGCAGGAGCCCGCACCCCACCTTGGAGCCTCGGTCATTTCTGTGGATTTCAGGAGACGGGGATGGCGCAACCTCAGATCTCTGATAGGTCAGAATCTGTGATGATTTGTGCAATGTATTCTGCTTTCTCGCATCACGGTGGTTGGAGCGATGCTTGCCCCAGCTTTCTCCCTCCGAGATGGAGGCAAAACATCACATTCCCCTGCCCCTTTTCAACTTTAGTCCTTCTTTGGGATTTTCCTCTAAATATTTGAGGCTGGGGTTAATGAAGACGGCAGAAACAGCCTTTGTTTTGCAGGCCCTCTGAGTCTTTGTGTTTCAGAGGGGACCCCCTGATTGGATCTCATTTTAATTTTTAAATTTATAGCATATCTAACCTCATAATGAAAGGCCTTAGAATGACCCAAAATTCCTTTTAAACTCGTAGGCTTGACCTATTTTATTGCCTCGTTGTGACAAGATCTGATTAGCAAGCATCTGAAACTGTTCCCCTCCACACCATTCCCCACATCATACTAAACAGTTCTTTTTCCTTTTCCCACCCTGTCCTTCTGGAAATACAGATACTCAGGGGAACCCAGACCCACATAACCACCCAGAAATCCCCAGGCAGGGAGGCCTCACTAGCCTAGCTATTCCGGAACCCCGAAGCTACGGTTCGTGTTCTGTAAGAGAAAATCGCTTCTCCTTGAAACCTTTGCTATGTGATGTTTGCTCTGTTGTCATGGCCCAGATGACGTCTCTGTGTCTTCGCGCTGGAAGTACGAGGGGGTCGCACCAACAATGGCTCGAGGGTGCCCGTGGGGGTTCAAGTCTGATCCCCCCTGAGCACGGCCTCCAACGAGCTTCACTGACGTCTCAATGCCAGGGCCTCTGCAGAGGTTTCCAGCACCGGCTACTTAGGGCGGCCATTCATTTATGGCTAGTTCGCCGGTGGGAAGCTCAGTCTTGGCAACGATACTTGAAGTTTAAAGAGGGAAAATGAAAAGGGAGAGGAGGAGGGCTTAGCCAGGCAGATGACAAAAAGGCCGTTGGAGGACGCACAAAGGTCAATGTGAAGGACTTACGCACGAGTCTTCTGTGCCCCTACTTCCGTGCAAGGCTGCTTCGCTCAGATGAGTGCCCGCAGGCGGAGTGGAGAAATGCACTGCTTTTGTTTGACTGAAGATATTGGCTTTACTGAACAGCGCTCTTCTTTAATGATCCCCACGGTTCATTGTTCTAGAGCTTCCTCTGGGAGGTGATGGGTTTGGCCATGTGTGCATGCTCATCTGTGGGACTGGGGAAGACCCCGCAATGACCTGGCAGTTCCGGAATAGGGGTGCGATCCAGGGCACAGAGGGGAAGCCATCAGGCCCACGTTGACACCGCCTCCGTTCCCTCCCACAGCCAGCTGGCTTATCACACCTGTTGTGTGTGGGCTGGGAGAGCGTCGGGAGGCGCAGGTTCTTTGGGGGTAGCTCTCAGTCTCTCCCTCGACGGCTCTCCACACACTGCTGACAGGTAGGCCTGTATTTCCCGTAACCAAGACAAGGAAGATGAATGATGGGGCCAGAGCTGAGGACGGCAGGGAGAAGAATCTGAACAAAGAAAACAACTTCTGTGGGTGACGCTGTTGGGAGAAATCCCAAACCCTCTTGACAGCCTGGATCAGAGGCCTGACTCGGACAAGTCTGAGGGCGGGTAAGTATGCAGCCTGGTACTTGCATTAGCTGTAAAACACAAGATGAAAGAGATGTGGCTTCACAGCAGGAAACACCGTAGAGACTTCAGTTGACTGGGAGTTGGCTGGGGGTCAACCATGTGCCTCAGCTCCCAGGAGCCAGTGCGAGTCTAGCGCCTGCAATGATAGTGTTTTGTCTAAACTGAGGCAGGGAAGAGTCTTATCTTCCCTGGGACAGATCAGATACTCTTGGGCGAATCCTTTCAGATGTGGACGCCACACTTGAGCACAGTGGGACCACAAGCGCTCTTAACATGACGTTGGGAGAAAGGTCGGAGAAGACTCGGGACAGGAAGAGCATCCTGGTCACATTAGCGTGTCTGCCAGGCACTCAGGTCAAAGCCAGGTGGGGCGTGCTAGGCAGCACTTGGAGCACTAGTAGACAATGGAGAAGGGAGGACCCCTGAGCGAGCGCTCTATTCCGCCAACTACCATGTGGGACCCCGGACCTTCCGTCACTGAGGGTCTTGGGGTGACATCATGGAAGGGGCCTGAGAGTCATCCCAGCCTAGGTGCTGGGGTATTGACACACCCACTCCTCAGTTTCTTGCTAAGGGTTGTCCCCTGGGGGCTTTCATTCTCCAGCAGAAGCCCTCAGGTGAAGAGACGCAGTAGCTGGGGCTGGAAGCGGGTTGGGGCTTCGTGACAATGGCAAGCTTGAAGGACACAGCATGAGGCCAGTGACAGCATCTGGAGGGAGTATTTACCACCTAGCATTTCCGCCTTAATGCATTTTCACACCATGCTGTCCTGCCATTAATGTTTATGTCATTTAACACGTACCCAGAAATGCACCTCCTTCCCAGGACATGGAATGCAGAGGGCCTTAGCCACTTACTCAACTTCACCTTGTCTTCCAAGGTCATCCCATAGGTTCCCAGAGAAGCAACACTGAGAATGAGAGGAAGCTGAGACGCACGCTCCGAGCTGTCGCAAACACCTATGATGCAACTGGACTCCACGAAAAGCAATAGAAGTGACTCATGTGTTTAAAGCCAAGTGGAGGAACATCTCTGATCAACCTCTGGCTCTGACCACACTTTCTTCTGGGAAATCTGATCCCCAGAGGCGTCCTGTTCTTGGGCTCCCCAGTAGCCTGGAAAGCGATTGGGAACAGTGCGTCTGGTTCTTCTGGGAGCCAAGAGATGAGCCAGCCCCAGTGGTATGCTCACAGATACAACGATGGGCTCCGTGGGGGAAAGGACCAAAGACCAAACAAAAGAACAACTACAACAACAAAAGCGAAAGGAAAACCAACGCCCAGTGGCTGATCCACACCCCTCTGCTCAGGGGACCAGAACCTCACCGCAGCCCTGACAGACCCCTGCCAGCTCTGGACCCAAAGTGAGCGGAGGGGAGATGGCAGCTGCTGACCAGCATCGGCAAACAACTCCAGGGACAGCCCTCAGCAGGCTGCGAGGCTATCTGTCAGGCAGATGGTTCAGCATCTCCCCTTGGAGGTGAGGATCCCGGCGTTCTCTGTCTTGATGAGCACAACCTGGTGGAGGTGACCAAGGCTCGCTCGACGTGAACTGCACCTGAGTTTGCGCAGTGGCTGATCCACACCCCTCTGCTCAGGAGACCAGAACCTCACCGCAGCCCTGACAGACCCCTGCCAGCTCTTCACTCTTCACGAGTCGCTTGTTAAGAGAACCAAGTTAATTTCTGAGTACTGCGCAGAGCCCAGTGTTTGCGGGGACAGCTCATGGACCCACAGACCCATTTATCAGCCAGGGTGGACCTTTGTAGCCAAGAAGACAGGAAGTGGAAACTCTGGAAAACTTCACCTTCAGCATACTTGAACTGTGGGATTACAGTTAAGTTAGTTGACCAATTATAATTAAATTTGTTCACTAATTTTCTAAATTCGTGTTTCACTAGAACTCCAGGAAAATGTCGATTCAGGAGAGGAAACTGGGTTAAAAGATATTTAAAAAATACCCACAGTTAGGATAATCTGAGAAGCTATTTTTAGAGTTTCACCGGAAAATTTTTATACTTGAAGAACGTGGGGACTTGTCTGAGCCCAGGTTTTTGACAAAATGCACAGACTTGTCCTGTGGTGTTTCTCCGTGGTGTTTATGGACAGGTCAGAGGGCGGCGTCCTCTGCGGATGCTGAGAGCCCGCCATCAGCCCACCTGCCACCCTCACGCTTCCCGTCCTGGGCTGCGGGAGGCGGCTCCGCCTCATCAGGCTGACTGTCCTGTTGTTCAAGGTGGGCTGACAGACGATCGTCGTAGGAACAAGCACGTTCTGTTCATTTTTTAAATCTATTATACAATTTCTCAGGGCTTCAGACTGGAACGAAACAATGAAAGAGGAGGAAGGAAATCGCCTTCACTTAGCCTACAGAACCCCTGGGGCCGTCCTCTTTGGGGGACAGGAGTTTGGCAGTGGTGTGCTGGCCACGGGTTCGAGAAAGTCAGCTTTCTCATGGTGCAAACATTTCATTGAAACCAGATTATGCTCCACAAAGTTGTGTGTATGTGTTATCTATCTATCATTTATCTATTATCTATCATCTATCTAGCTATTATCTATCATCTATCTATCTATTATCTATCATCTATCTATTTATCTATTATCTATCTATCTATCATCTATCTATCTATCTATCTATTATCTATCTATTATCTACCTATCATCTATCTATCTATCTATTATCTAACATCTATCTATCTATTATCTATCTATCATCTATTATCTATTTATCTACGGTATCTATCATCTATCTATTATCTATCTATTTATCTATCGTTCTATTATCTATCATCTATCTATTTATCTTTCTATCACCTATTATCTATCTATTTATCTATCTATTATCTATCTATCATCTATCTATTATCTATTTATTTTCTTTCTATCATCTATTATCTATCTATCTATCTATCTATCTATCTATCGTCTATCTATCTATCATCTATCTATTATCTCTCTCTCTCTCATCTATCTCTCATTTCTCTCGCTCTCATCTAGGGCAGGCTGGCAGCTGTGGGATGGGGACAAGGTCTCATGGGGAATATGCTTTAAAGGGACAGTGATGGGATGTGAAGGGGGACAGAGGGGTGAGAGCCTAGCTTTCTGCCCAGCCTCCCATCTGGACAAACCCGGCCGTTCCTGTTTGTCACCTGGACCCTGCACTAGCCTGTGACTGGTGTCCGTGCCACCTTACTTGGCTGTGCCACTCATTTTCCACCCAGTGCCAGAGGGACTGAAGACTGGCCTGCACCCGGGCACTGCCCTCTCTGTGGGTGACACCTGTGGCACCTGCAGAGGCCTGGCGGATGTGTGCTCCCACCCTAGGCTTCACCGCATGGCACTTCTCTTTGGTCACGTGGGTCTTTTCTCAGTGTCTTGAACGTGCCTCTTGGAGGGCCCTGCCGTTTCCTCCGGAATGTTTTTCCCTTTCTCTTCCCGGGGCGGCCTTTCTGCCTGAGAGGCTTCCCCACCAGGCTTCCTGGAGAGGCACTCCTCGCTCCCAGTTTTTGCCACTTGTTGCCTTCGAGACACTTCCCTCCCTTTGTGGTGTTCCATTCATGAGTCTGCCTACTCGTTTTAGTCTTTCTCTTACAACTGAAGTGCGGCCAGCGTTGCCCACAGCTGCTGGGCCGGGACCATGCCCTCAGCGCCTCACAGTGGGCCTGGCACAGCGCAAGCCCTCGGGGAGTATTTTCAGAACGAGTGAATGGAGAGAGGTCAGATTTTACAAATGGGGACACTGGCTGGAGTCTAGTTTGGAGAGGAAGAGACTGAGTTCAATTTTGAACAAAGCATTGGCCTTGGTCTTCAATACTCACACCAACCAGCAGGGTCAGGGTGGGGGCTGGTGGTGGAATCTGCAGGGTGGAAGTTGATGGGAATGCTAGGGGAGAAGATGCGGACTGCAAAACGTTGCAAAGTTTCTCGGGCTTCCGGTCCACCCTTCACGGCTCTGCAAGGCCTGAGGTGTCTGGATGGCCTTGTGTCTATCAAGATCCGCCTCCACAGCTGTATTTTCAGCGAGGCCCCTGCCTCTGGCCCTTGCGTCCAGCATGAACTATCAGTGCACGGGGTAAAATCTGAAGAAAGCCAAGGATCCGTTTTAGTTCTTTCCAGAAAATAGCCATTTGAGAAAATCTCTTGGCTTAGGAACCACTCTGAGAATCTGAAGAAAGCTAAGGACTTGCTAGAGAAATGCATCTAAATTTTCATGCGTAACACTGACAGCATCATAGTTTGTCTGACCACCAGCTGGAGGTCTCTAGGGACCAGAGATACCAGATTAAGGATACCTCCCTCAAAGGTCTTTCCAGCAGGATTGGAGAAAAAGGCGACGTGTGGAAACTCCCTTGATTAGAATTCCCAAGGGAGTCAACAGGAACAGCCTCAGGTTGTCTTTAGCTTGAAGCAACCTTGTTTTCTAGAGCAGAGGTTGGAGTGGCATTGAACATATTTTTCCATTTCTAGAATTTTGCTTGCTGAGATAGGGTGATGGTGGCCAGAGGTGCAGAATGGATGTCAACTAATATGTGCACGGGGGACAGTAATGGGGACAATGTGAACTTCATGCTCTGTTTAGCATGAAAAAAGTACCAGGCCTGCCCTGCGGAGGCCAGTTCCTGCACATATCCTTTGAAGTTGTTCCTTCCACTGAGTTTGTGAATTCCTTCATTGCATCATTCACGACCTTTGGCAAATTTCAGCTGCCAGGTGAGTGTGGTGAGTTGGGGAAAGAATGGGTCTGGGTGGGTGACAGAACCCCTTCCTTGGGGCCATGATGTTGTCATCATAGGCAAAAGCTTTATTTTCAAGAGGTATTTAAATCCCAGTTTTCTGGGTAGTGCCTATTGCATAGCCTATATGAGGATGAGCTAATAAAAAAGTTTGGAGAAATTAAAAATCTTCTAAAGTAGTTTTATACATATAACTATTTATAACTAAAGAGTTAGAGGAGGTCTGGGTCGGTAATTACAGGACCTGAGGAGGAGAAGGAAAGGAGAGGGGAGTTTTTCTACCCAGCACAATCCCCACCTTTCTGGGAACTCTGCTCATCTGTCTTCCATTCTATTTCTAGCTCCCCCTAGGAGCTGCCATGACAGTACTGCATGACCCCGCCCATTGCCTGTTGTGGACTAGCTTAGGTGGTCATCTGACCCAACCTGGGTAAGAGCTGTTGTGGGGTTTTGGACTTGGGACTAAGAAAGAGAAGTTCACCTCCTTCAGGTGCCTGATGCTTAGACACCCCTGGTTTCTGTCATGTGAACTTCGGCAGGGGCGGGAGCTGGGTAGGGAGACCAGAGATGCAGAGAGACCCTGAGACTGCAGTGTTTTCCCCCAAGATTCATTGGTTCTGAAGTCTGGACGGATGCTTACTTTTGAGTTCTTCAAACACCTTAGGATTCTTTTTTTTTTTTTTTTAAGATTTATTTTATTGTTTTTGACAGAGACAGAGAGACAGAGAGAAGGGGGAGGTCCCAGAGCAGACTCCATAGTTGTATGTCATCAGTTTTTGACATGGTTTTGTTCCACACAGGTGGGCGGGGGACCGTGCATGGTGGGAATTGGGCTGTGGGCCTCCTGCATGGGAGGCACGACCCCTTGAACCAGAGGTCAAACTGGGGAAGGGGTGAGAACTAAACTGGGGGCCTCCTGCATGGGGAGCACACCCCAGTTCAGCATATGGGTCTACACAAGCGAGGGCCAGGATTTGATCCTCGGTCCCCGGGGCTGCAAAGTGAGCACTTAACCCACTGAGCCCTCCCGGCTTCCCCAGGATTCTTGAACTACACCCCACTTTTTGCTTATACAACTTTGGTTGAGTTTCTGATATTTGCAACCCAAAGAGTTCTAACTGTTGAAACTGCAAAAGATTTGGGGTCAAGTTTGTCCAGGATATAACCCCAGCCCTACTGAGGGGAACACAGCTGAGTCAGGACACACGGCAGAGGGAGGGGCCTCTATGGGGTGCATCTGTGAGGCCTCTGAATTACTGAGGGTAAAGCAGGAATATTGGAGAAAGGACGTCCCACAGGGGGTTCAAGAGGCCAAGAATGGGTTGGCCATCTTGCCACCCAGACAGGAGGTTAGGAGAACATCCCTCAGGATCTCGCCATTGAAGGGAACCTCAGCCCAGAACACAGCCCTTGGGTTCCAATATTTCTATTTCAGTACAGGAATGTCTGATCAGACACATTTCCTTTGAGAATAAAGGTGTCCTTGTGTGAGCTGCATAAAAAGGAATTACATGGCTATAGATAAAGAATGGATGCAAAACAATGGGCTAAAATTTCTCCAGTGATTGCCTTTTGGATTCATGGAGTCTGTTAATGACTCAATAGTAGACCCAGGGTTGATGATCACCCAAAAGCCTTAGACATGAAGGTCAAAGTGATAAGAAGGGTAAGTGGGCATGAGTTATAGGGGAAAAAAATCTAAGCTCACATCAGGAAAAAGAAAACCCAATTTCAAAGCATGGAAATATTTGTGGTCTCAGGAAAAATGTGCAGTATGCCCAGCATCTGGCCAAACCCAACAGCCTTCTGCGACTGGCATTGTACCCGTTCTTTGCCCACAGTCTCCGCTGGTGAGAACTGGGAGAGGTGTGATAGAAACAGCTGCACTTTGGGGGAGCTGGCAGCTTCGTGTGGCCTGAGACACCTTCATCATCGGATCATAAAACTGAAGCACTGGCAGAGCTCTAACAGAACATCTGGGTTCTTCAGAAAGGATGCAAGGGTAGGTTTTCCTTGTCCCACAAACCCCTGAAACTGTCCCTAAGTGTATATCACATTCTTCTTGGGAGAGGGTCCATGGCTTTCCTCAGGTAGTTTTAGGATTTGTGACCCCAAACTGATTAGATCCACCATCCACCTTGATCCGGATGAGGAGGCTGAGGCTGGGGAGAGGAAAGTTTGGGTGATGGTCTCGTGGGTAGGTCACCGCAAAGCTTAGGTGAGGGATGAAGTCTCGAGAGCTCCAGCTTGCACTTCCCGCACTACTGTGCGTTGTAAAGCCATCGAAGGTTTCTAAGGAAACTTAATTTGCTTCAGGAAAATGTGACAGCTGGAAGCCAGGCTTTCCTTAATTGGGAATTAATGAGTGGATAAGAGTGCTCCAGCTTCCAGAATGGGAGAGTAAAAAATACCACTCATCAATGTCCTTAAAGTTCTGTGCAAATACCAACGCATCGATCTTTCCGTGGGCACCACAGATAGGATGTTTCCTTACTTAAGAATTATAATCCTACTGCCATTAGATTCATGGCATCTGAAGAGTGAAAACACACAAAGCAAAACAAAATGCCTAGATATAAGTCAAAAGATATATCTAACAGGAGGAAAAGGACCTGAGACGAGTCATTTACTGTAACTGGACGCTGAATTTGGCATTAACATTCCTGGCCACAAAGGCAGAGAGGAGCCATAGCTTTCATTTTTCATCCATGTACCCGAGACAAACTAGTATTATTTCCATTTTGCCATAGAAGAAACATGGGAACTTAATTACCGTGTACGGTATTCTTAAGCAAGTACCTTGGCATTACCTGTTTATAGAACCCAAGTAACAGTGGGTGATGCCCCTTCCCAGGGGAGGTGGGAATTTAAGAGACTTCATTCACCAACCTAATGTCACGCAGAGAGGTGATGGGAAGGGTGGAAATTTGGTTTCCTGATAATTATGATTATTTTTAGCTGCTCATATTGTTTCCATTTTTCTAGAGGTTCCTGCAGAGATCAGCCCTCATGTCACTGCTATCATTCATGCACTTAGTGCCCGCCCTTCCCTCTTGTCGTTGTAGATGCCACCTCTGCAGACTCCTCTCATTCTGCTGCCTGGGTGCCCTGACTCTACCCTGCAAACCCCACATGTGAGTCAGGTCACTGGAGGACGATGCAGGCTGTCTCATGAGTCATCACAGAGAGTCTGCGAGGAAGTAATGGAATAGCCTCATTACTGATCAGGGGACCGACACCCAACGACGCCCTTATTTCCTTTCATCTGTCTTCCATTACTGCAACTCTGCCTTTTCCAAGGTCGCCAGTGACCGCAAGGTATAGTGGGAAAAGTGCCAAATGGATCAATTAATTGTTATAAAGTGCATTTGCTTATTTATTTTTTGTGACTAGAACAGTGACACTTCTTTGAATATGTGAGAATCATGAAGAGCACACAGATAATTATGAAAACACCTGCAATTGCACCAGGACGGAGCAGCCCTGCAGGTAGGGTGCTTTCGTCTTCCTTCGGGGAAAACTGGCCATCGCTGCGGGCCTTCTGCACTTACTGTCCTCTGGACCTGCCCCAGCGTGACGATGAGGCCACACTCTTCTTGGGCACCTGTAGGCACTGAGAGCGCCTGGTCAGGATTCGAGACCCTGCCCAGTGCAGGACTCTCCTAATGGGCAGTCTTTGCCCTGGAGCTCCCTGTTGCATTGGCAGAGGCCAGACCTGCTAGCCCAGTGGTCGACAAACTCGTCGTCCAAAAGAGCCAAATATAAACAATACAAAATTGAAGTTTATTCAAACAGCCATTTTTTTTAAACTTAAGCTTTACTTTAGTAGAGACATTTTTATGGAAATAATTAGGATTAAAAGTACACTCTCGAGCTTGCCTTTGCTAAATATGTCTTAGTTTAACTAACGGTACATTAAATAAAACTTGGTATCATACTTATATAAAGATAATATTTATTTAAAAATATAACGAGTTAAATAATATAAAAGGTATCCTTAAAAAAAAACAACTACAAATACTCCACTAATGTGAAGAATGGCCTTGCATTTCCTTGGACAGTAAGGGTAAGTCAGATTTGTATGTTGTTTTTAATTTTAGGCACGAATTGCAGGCAGCAATTCGATGGAGATAATGATACACATGTTTGCGAGCGACTATCCGTGCTACTGTTGCTTTCTAAAAATGTGCCTCTTTTCTGTAGGCTTGCGTTTCAAAAATGTTTACTCATCTCTTACAAGGCAAGTTAATAAATAATATTCCGTGCCTGCACTAAACATTTTGTGCAAGAGCCACAGCCAAGGAGTCAAAGAGCCGCCTGCGGCTTGCGAGCCGCTGTTTGCAGACCACTGTGCTAGAGGATCATGTGCCATGTCCCCTGGGAAGGGCTGGGACTGCTGCTCAGAGGGGCCCCAGCATCACTGAGAACTTCAAGGGAGGGGAACCCGGGAAAGCTCAGCAGGTTAAGCACTCGCTTTGCATCCCCGGGGACCAAGGATCGAATCCCGGCCCCGGCCCGTGCAGACCCATATGCTGAACTGGGGTGTGCTTCCCAAATGTGGTGAGGCCTTCAGTTCAAAAAAAAAAAAGATTCCTCAGAACTTCAAGGGAGGTTCTCCCAGGTCACCCCCCTCTAGCATATCCCCTCTCCCGATCCTTCCAATCCCTTCGCCCTCTATCTGCCAGGACACTTCCAGCATTGCCCCTCTGTGTTCCGTGTGGGCTGTTGGCTTCTCCTTGGAGCTGCACTAGGCCAAGGCTAGTAGGAGGAGGAGGGGCTGTTACACACAGAGCTGAGCTCATTGCTAGTGATTTCAGGGACATGGAGGCCTTAAGGCAGCAGAGACCACGGACCAGCACCTGACCACCAGGAACCAGACGGCCACAATTAGGAAAACAACCCGCCAAGTTGGAGCAACAACAAGGGGCCTGACCTGCGAAGAGTTGCAGTTACTGTTTAGTGAGACATGGCAGCCTATGGGGAAGAGCCGATAGGCCTCCAAAGTGCCGTGGTTCAGACACGAAACCAAAAGGAAGCGAGAACAATCAAGCGGGAGGCTGCGAGCGGTCATTCCAATAAAGTCAGAACTCTTGGAACCAAGCCAGGCTCCAGGCTTGGTGCCCATTGACTGAAGAGGTCCCCGGGTTCCCAGAAGTAAGGGCCCCCCAGCATCATCATGACTATGTGCTTTAACAGCCCCCCCCAGTCTTCCCCCAGTGGGACTGTGGCCCTTTGTCACTGCAGAGAGGAGAAAGCCAGGGCTTTGTGAGAAATTTAAGTAAAAGAATTTGTGTTGACACTGATCGTCAGAGACCCAAAGCGTCCCCAAGGTCCCCTGCTGGGATGAGGGCATATGGGGGGACCGAGTAATATCACAAATGATGTTCTGGTCAAAGTCCAACTTAGAATGTGTCAGCGGCTCTATGAGTAGGTCCCCGTTATAGAACTGGGATTGGTATGAATACAGTTCAGAGTTGGAAGAACCCCTAGGCTGGCTCACTGGGTCATGGAATGAGAGCTATCGTCAGATGGTTAAGTGGAAGCCCCTGACATGGTCTCCTCCTCCCCAGCCCAAGATAATAAATAAGAAATAACATCACTTCCTATGGGGGAGGGGCGTGGGGACCTCATTGCCATCATCAAAGACCTCACGTGCAGGGCGGTGGTCCCAACCGTAACCCCGTTTTCCTTGCCAGCCTGGCTCCTGCAAAGCGGCTGTGTGCACATTTGCACCTGGAGGCTAACCCTAAACGACAGCCATGTCACCCATGCTGTGTCGCTGGACGTGGCCCTGAACCATTCAGTGTCACCCGTTAGGGACAACAGTATGCACTCCCAGTTTTTTTTCCCCAGGAGCTGTGGTCACTCTCTTGACCTTCATTCCAACGTGGGTCAGAGAGCTCTGTCCCCTCTGGCCCTCCCGGGGCATGTCACATTAATCCTTCACGTCGATGACATCCTGGGATGCTGGCTGGTGTCCCGAAGGACGTGGCATGACACCTGTGTACCAGGGTGGCAGGTAAACATTATGAAAATTCAGGGACCCGTTTCTTCAGCGTCGGTCTCAGGGGCTGCGTCCTCAGGGGCACATTCAGAACGCCCCCGGAAGGAGAAGGCAGGTTGCTACATCTTGCCTCCTTTTCCAAAAGGAAGGAAGCCCACGTCTGGAGACAGCATATCCCACACCTGGAAACACTGCTTTGCTCTGTCTCCTGGGTGACGCGGACGACTTGAAAAACATAACTGAAGAATTTACTAGTTATCTAATAAAAAAATTACACAGCAACTACTACAAAAGGAATGATTAAAAGAATGACTTTATATAAGTACACCCCCCCCAAAAAAGGACAATTATATGCAGAAACCACCGAAGTTTTTGTTCAATTCTTTTTTTTTTAAGATTTATTTTCTTATTAGAGAGAAGGGGGAGGGCCCAGAGCAGTCTCCATAGTTGTACATCATTAGTTGTGACATCGTTTCGTAGGTGGATGTGGGACCACATGGGGGAAACTGAACTGGGGGCCTCCCACATGGGAGGGGAGACCCTTCACAACTATCCTGGTGGTTACCAGCTGCGCTGCAGTTCAGCACATGGGTTTGCACAGGCCGGGGTTGGGATTTGAACCCTGGACCTCGAGGTTGCAAGGCAAGCACTCAAGCTGCTGAACTATCCCAGCATCCCCTGTGTTTAATTTTTAATAGCTCAATGGACCAAGGTCCAAGATGTGAAGTTACTGTGTTCAAGAAACTGGAAGGAGGGGAAGCCAGGAGGGCTCAGCGGGTCAAGTGCTCACTTTGCAGCTCCGGGACCAAGGATCAAATCCTGGCCCCGGCCTGTGCGGACCCACATGCTGAACTGGGGTGAGCTTCCCATGTGGGAGGCCCCCAGTGCAGGTCTCACCCTCCAGTTCAGCCCCTCGTGGCTCAAGGGGGCGTGTCTCCCACGCAGGAGGCCCCCAGTCCAGTTCCCGCCCTATGTGGCTCCTGCCCACCTGTGTGGAAAGAAAAAAAACTGATGATGCACAACTATGGAGACTGCTCTGGGCCCTCCCCCTTCTCTCTGTCTCTCTCTGTCTCTGTGAAAAACAATAAAATACATCTTAAAAAAAAAAAAGAAAGAACGAAAGAAACTGGAAGGAAAAAACCCTTCCATAAAGCAGTTACATGTGAAAAGAACACACAGTTTGTATGTAAAGCTGGGCTGCACGTGGTCACTCATTGCTAAAAACCACTCCACCTTCTCTGGGCTTGTAACCCGGTGCTGCTGATTTCGGTGTAAGTGAGCAGCCTTCCACTCGTGGGGGCAGCTGTCCTGTTTTCACCGCTTGGCTCTTCCACCCCCATCTGCGTCACGAGGTTAGCAGTGTTTCTCTGGGTCATCGGTGTGACTACTCTGGTCATCAGTTCTGCCAGCGATCTGGTCAGGCATGGTCTGAAGCGTACCTTGCATCTCGTGGGGGGTGTCTGCATTGCCGCCGAGGTGGGACCCTGCACGGTGGGTCTTGGGGTCAGTCTCAGCTCTCTCCCCAGTTCCCTGCTTGGCTGCGATGTCTCAGACCACCACCTGCAGTCCGCTACCTGGGTGTGTTCAAAGCGCTTCATCCACAGCGTGGAATCCCACACAGCACAGCCTTCTCTGTAGGGTGAAGGAAGGGCGGGGGTGAGCCCCTGGGCATGAGATCTAGGGGTGAGGTACACACCCCACCGTCTGGAAGCTGCCGCCTATCCAAGTGCCAAAATGGCTCGCGAGGCAGAGCTGAAGTGCCAGCTGAGTCGACGCTGTGGGGATGGGTGCCCAGAGCTGAACACCCCCCTCGCATCCGATTGCACCCCAGGAGTGAGGAGGCTGAGACCTGGAACCCACATAGAGCAGGTGCCCTCCCTTACCCTGATTCCCTATGACCCGACCCGGGGGACGTGGTGGTTCTCGTCCCTACGACTCTGAGCTCTTTGGGATCCGATGTTCTGGCCCCTCGATGCGGCTCCGGGCCGGTTCTCCCTCCAAGGTACTGACTCCTCTTGCTTGTTGTTCCCTGGGCACTAGGACTTTGAAACAGTAGGCGCAGCGTGTAGTTCAATGGGCTTGAACTACAAGCCCATCTGGGGGCCAGGTGGGCTGCCGTCACACAACAGGGTATGCGGGGCTTGTGTGGAGCCAGGTGATTCTCTCAGACATCTCTTGGTACTTCCTTTCAGGGGATGAAAGCCTTACTTTTCACCAAAGTAACTTCTAAATGGATTATGGTGTTAAATCACAGACTAAAAAAAGCTATAAGGTGCTCGCTTGATCAGCGCATGTACTAAAAAAACTATAAGAAATTAAAATCGACTACTAGGGGAAGCTGGGATGGTTCAGCAAGTTAAGCGCTCGCTTTGCAGCCCCGGAGACCCAGGATCGAATCCCAGCCCCGGTCCATGCGGACCCATATGCTGGGCTGGGGTGTAGCCCCCAGTTCATTTCTTGCCAGGGCCCATGCAGGAGGCTCCTGGCCCAGTTCCTGCCCTGTGCAGCCCTGTACCCACCTGTGGAGTGAAACTATATGGAAAACTAATGTCAACTATGGAGACTGCTCTGGGCCCTCCCCTTTCTCTCTGTCTCTCTCTGTCTGTCTCTCTCTCTTGTGTCAAAAAACAATAAAAATAAATCCTTAAAATGGACTACTAGAGAACGGGAATGACTTTTTAAGCTGAGAAGTTATAGAAGAAACCCATATATATCTGTATAATAAAAATGGAAAATTGTGAGTGGAGAAAAATGCAAAAATAAAAAGGCAAACAACAGACTGGGGAGAAACAGTTCTAACAAATACCAAACATTTGTTTTCTGATGTGGGGGCTGTGGAGAATACTTTGTGTTTCTTCCAGTGCGGCTATGTAATTCTGCCAGGAAGTGTATATATCCATGTAAAAAAGAGGGGAAGGAAAACATAGCACCTTCGCTTTTACTGAAATAAATAAAACTTGTAATGTTGGCAGTTTAAACAAGTATTGAGATAAAGGATTTCAGAAACATTAAATAATAGAAAAATCTCTTTGGCTGCCTCTAAAGGATCTCAATGTTAAATTAAAATGCACAATTTTGAGTGTTGAATTGCTTCAGTTTCTACAGTCCACAAAGAAGGCACTGTTGTCACACATGTCATCTGTGGTTTTCTTTCCTCTCTGAAAAGCCAGCCAAGAAAACTCTGGATGGTGGAGCAGACGCACAAACATTCCAAACAACTAAACACGGGATTGGAATCTTCAGAGCCCTTCAGCTAAACAGATGGCACCCAGTCAAAAGACGAGAAAGTGGAAATTTTGACTTGAAATGGAACCAAAACAAAACCCCCCCATTCTCCCGGGACAAAGGGGCTGAGTGGAAACCGACATGGTCCGTTTCTCTGGAAGCTGTTTCCCCAGTTGTGACGATGGAGTGACGTCTGCTGAGCGGGTGTCGCGTTCAATGGACCTTCCCCGCTAAGCTGACGTCAGGAAGCGGGAACCCCAGAGCTGGGGTCAGCATCTGGGGGGGCCTGCGGCTCCCGTGATTAAAACGATCCAGTCAGATCTGGAAGAATGTCATTATTCTCCGCAGTGTCACTCGGGGACAGGGAGGCTAACCATAGGGTGCCCGCCCCGGGACTGGCTTGGTATGTTTTATTTGAACGGTGACAAGGAACATCCCCTGTAATAAGAATGCTGCAGTTCACAGGAGACCCTCTGCGCACAGAGACTCAGAGCCTGTTGTTTGAGAGTTATGACGATGTGCTTTGGGAAGAGGCGAGGAGTCCCAGGGGCTGTCTCCAAGGGGCGAGGGGATGAGAATCTGAGGATGGCTTAAGCCAACCCACCAGCTGGGGGACACCGGCTTCATCTGTGTCAGCCTGCTCCCCAGGGCATCGGTTTAAGCAGCCAAGCATCTCTCCTGCTCTGGTAGCTCCGGGGAGCACAGCCCGGCCGCGCCTTCAGGCCTGGGCATTGTCCTTGGTGCCCCTGGCAATGATGAGGCTGAAGAGAGCAGATCCATTTCTTGTGGATCAGCCGTCTGGCCTCGGCTCTCTCCCAATGTGCGTTTTCAGTGGATGAGCCCTGTGATCTGGGAGTGGTTCTGTGAGTCACCGTCTGTGTCCTCGGGTTCAGTGGGGTTTCCCTACCATCCTTTCAGGGAGAAAAGCTTATGAAGTCACCAGTTACACCTTGAATCAGTATTTACTATGATGGCTGCCAAATGGAGATTTTTCTAACTGCGTGGCTCCTTTTACTTGTATTAGTTGGTATTTTACTGTAAGGAAGATACTTTCTTCCTCTTTTGTTTGTGCCTGTCAATATTTTATCGTTATTTGTTTTGATGTCCCAGTTACCCAGATTTGGCCCTTGGGAGTGCTTTCAAGGTGGCCTTGTGTCCTTTTGGCATGTTCCCATCATTCCCAGAGAAATCCTTATCTTCAGACAGAAGATGTGCCAGGCTTTCCCCCCGAGATCTTTTTCATCTTCAGAACTGAAACCAGCCATTTCTCTCAGAAGCTCTGGGTCTTTTTATTGGGAAATGGAATTTAGAACCCAAGTTCTGGGTAATATGTTTGATTATTACCACTTGGTATCATTGTTTCTTGACCCCCTCAGCAGACAGAACAAGAAAAAATAAATCGATCCATCCACCCACCCACCACTCATCTATCTATTCTCTATCTATCTATCTATCTATCTATCTATCTATCTATCTATCGTCTATCTTCTGTTATTCAACATGTATTTTATTTGCCCAATGCTAGAATATATAGATTCAGAGAAAAGCTGACCCATACCGCTGAGTGAAACATGGCTCATAGCTAGAGGTCAGTATTTGTTTACCATTCTTTCTGTTTCAAGCCCAAGGATGTACAGACCTCAGTGTGGTTTTGTCACTCATCTGAAAGCGCACACTACTTAAGTTCATGTGTTTCTGTTTGTATTTTATTGTTAGTTTTCTCATTCTTATTGATTTTAAATATATGAAACATTTATATGGTTTCAAATGTCAGAACTAACTTAAGGCAAATTTTCTTCACCACCCTTTCCACCTCATTGTTTGGAGGTAACCAATATTATTAGTTTCTCATTTATCCCCCTCTGTCTCTTTTTGCACAAATGAGTAGACACACATATATTTTCTTTTTCTTCTACACAGACAGTAGCATACCTTAGTCCTCTTATGCACTTTGCCTCCTTTTTAACTTAATGATGTCTCCTGAAAGTCCCTCTACATCATCGTTGTCACTCTTTTGTACAGCTGCATAGTACTCCACAGTGTTGGTGTATAAATACCATTGTATATTCACCCATACTCTCAGGTCGGTGTCTAGATCATTTTCCATTATAAACAGCGTAGGGTGAACAACTTTGTCTTCATATGGCAGATCAATCGATCGCAAGGCAGCCACATATGGAGTTTTGTTAGAAATTGTCAGATTCCCCTCCATAAGGGTTATATCAATTTGCTTTCTTACCAGCAACATGGGAGAAGTCTGTTTTCTCAAACCACTGTGTTGCCATACATTGAATTTTTGTCATTCTAATAGGTGACATGAAATCACAGTGTAGTTTTTTTTTAAAATATATTTTTATTTATTTTTGACAGGGAGAGAGAGAGATACAGAGACAGAGAGAGAACTGAACTGGGGGAGCTCCCAGTTCAGCATGTGGTTCCGCACGGGCCGGGGCCGGGATTCGATCCCTGGTCCCCGGCGCTGCAAAGTGAGTGCCTAACCCACTGAGCCATCCCGGCTTCCCCCACAGTGTAGTTTTAATTTGCATTTTTTTATTATGAGTGAGACGGAAAGTATTTTTATGTTTGTTGACCATCTTTATATCTTCTTATAAATTGTCTGCTCATAATGTTTGCCCAGTTTTATATCTGATTTTTGGTCACTTTCTTCTCAATTTTGAGTAATTTTTTATATTAGAGATATTATTCTTTGTCCCTGATCTATGTTAGGAATATATCCCTCAGTTGTCATTTGTCTTTTAGCTCTAATGATGATGATGTTTTTCTGTGCAAAAGATTTTTTTTTTATATGGAGTCAGGTTTATCATTCTTTACATTCATTGAGCTTCCCTTGTGCCATAGCTGGAAAGCCTTTCTCTACACTAAGGTTAAAGAGAATTCACCCATGTTTCCATATACGGGCTGCAAGATTTTACATTTAAATCGCTGATCCATTTGGAGTTGATTCTTGTGTATTGTGTGAGGTGTGGATCTAATTTTATCTTTTCCCAAATGGTTACCTAGTCGCCCTAACACCATTTATTAAGAAGTTCGTCTTTGCCCTGGTGGTCTAAAAATCTCTTACTATATGCTACATTTCCGCATGTACTTGCGGCTATTTCTGGACTTTGTATTCTGTTTCATCCTATCTGTCTCTCTATTCCTGATCTAGTCTACTTTATGTTGCTCACAAAAGCCTTCTAGAATGTTTTCATATCTGGAAGAGCTAGACCCTGTCATAGATTTTTATCTTCTCTACATTTCCTTAGCTATTCTTACATGTTTAATTTTCTACTTGAACATTAGTGTCAAGTTTTCTAGGCTCATAAAACTACTTGTTGATATTTTTATTGGAATTTTGGCATTTATAAGTTAATGTGGGAGAACCGAGGTCTTTATGATACTGAATCATTCTATTCAAACCCCACCTTCCAGCCGTCTCAGCTAGGCTTGGTGCTACTGCATGGATTGGTCCTTGGCAAACAGGCATTGAAACAGAATTAGGAGCGGGAGAAGTTTATTAGGGGAGGGTAATGCTCGTGAAAGTGACTAAAAATAGCCATGTGACTCTCTGTTAGGTGGAGGGAGTATGGGGCTGTTGACTTGATGAGATACATCATTACAGAAAGCCAACAGCAAATAAAAAGTGGGTAACTTAGAACTGAGTAGCATGTGCACGGAACTTAGATACATGATATGAGACAACCATAAGAAAACATGGACGAAAAATTAAATGGTGTTGCGACTGGAGCAAGGGGAAAAGAAGTGAGCAGGAATTTGTTGCCTTTTAGGGTGACCAGACGTCCCGCTTTTGGCGGGACAGTCCCGATTTTTAATTTGTCCCGCGGCCTGTGGCGTTTTAAAAACATCCTGATTTTTGGAAAGCATGCACGACAAGCTAGGGAATGGCGGGAGATAGACCAAAATTTTAATCAAGAACCCCCTCCCCCCCGGTCAATGGTGTCCCACTTTACCAATGTTAAAATCTGGTCACCTTACTTTACTGTAACTCTTCCTGATTTTTTGATTTGTTGAAATCCTACACAGGAAGACATAAATTTCTAAACAGATTAATAATGGTTATAGGTAACTCCTTAATAGGTAACCCATTCAGGCCTAAATAGTAGCACTGTTGGAACTGTTGTCTAAAAATGCAAGGGACCTGCAGACACGATAAAAGAGGCAAATGAAGGAAATGGTTAATTCGTAAGCTGGTTTAAATGCCAAGAATGAAATTTATTGCACACATCCGTGTCCTAAAGTCAGAGGGGGGTTTGTCAGCCCGCATCAGCTGGCTTCTTAATTACATCCCTGCCTACCAGAGACGCAGGGAGGTGTCAATCAGCCTAACCCACGAAGTCACTCCGCACAAAAAAACCATTATTTAACTCTGTCCTTTCTGTGTGAAGGCTCTTCCTAGAATTATCAGCAGATGAAACACCAGTCAAAGGGTTCAAGCAGTCGTTTTGTTTGTAATTGTTTTGCTTGTTATTTTTTGGAGCTGATGCCAGGTAACTGTGGAGTCGGAATCCCTGGAAGACTTGGTGGCTGCGGTGGGCGCTGTGGGAATCCCATGCCCCCAGTTGGGGTGGAAACAATCAGGGAGGCTCAGACATCACGTAGAAAGACACTGCTCAGGCCACCGGGGCTATTTAATAACCATCCTCTTTCCCGGAAGCGCCAATCTTCCTACAATTTGCTTCAGGAAGAATCGACATCTGAAGTTCATGCTGAGTCGGGGGGTGCTGATTAATGTACATACCCATCTCTATCCCCCCAAAATGTCCAGTAGACTTAGTTCAAGCACCAGCACCAATTACTGTGCAGTGGGTTACAGTTCTTTTTCTTAAGGTGGAAGCTGAGAATGATTTGAGAACTTTTTTTCCTTTCTAATATTAGTGTTTAGTGCTATAAATTTCCCTGTAAATGCTTCTCTTTCCGCACCCGTGTTAATATCTTCCAGCAAACTCTCCACATCAGTTCCTAGAGATCTTCCTTATTTTTATTTAAAGTTTTCTGGATTAAAAAAAAAACAAACTTTTTATTTTAGAGTTGTGTAGAATTACATAAAAATTACAAAGATAATATAGATTTCCCATATACCCCACACCCAATTTCTCCTATTATTAACTTTTTACTTTAGAATGATACATTTGTTATAATTAAGAATCAATATTGATGCTTTGTTATTAACTAAGGTACATATTTAATTTGAATTTCCTGAGTCTTTACCTAATGTCCTTTTTCTCTTCCAGGAGCCCACTTATGAGACTGTATTTCATTTACTTATCATGTCTCTTTGGGGTCCTCTTGGCTGTAACCATGACAGTTATGAGGAGTTCTGGTCAGGTATTCTATAAAATGTCCCTTAATTGGCACTTTTATGATGTTTGTCTTATGATTAGACTGGGGTTATAAGTAGGAGGACATTACAGAGATAAAGTGTCAATCTTTTCCCATCAGATGACTTGTCATCAATGACCTGACCTTGATCACCTGGCTTGAGGTAGTGTTTCAGGCTTCGCCACTGTAAAAATCCCTCTTTTCCCCCTTTAATACTGTACTCTTTAGAAGGAAGTCACCACACACGACCCATACTGAAGGAGTCAGGGGTATGAGCCGTGCCTCCTCCTACTCCTGACCTTGAGGACAGAGTATTTTGGGCATAATTATTTGGAATTCATCTCTATGGGAAATTTGTCTATTCTCTCCAATGTATTTATTTATTGAATCATTTATTTATACCAGTATGGCCTCATGGATATTGATTTTATAATCTAGTGCTACTGCATTTTATTGCTCCAATTCTTCTAGCTTTGCTCATTGGGAGCGCTGTCAATGGTTTCTTCGCGCCTTTGACATAAGATGGTGTGTTTTTTAAAGCACTCCATTACTTTCTAGCACCATAAGATGCTCTAGACTTGTCTGTTTCCTGTCCCAGTCCTAGAGCCCTGGTTCCCTTAAGTGGAGAAAGGTATCAAAACCCCAGATCTGGGCAGTAACTATGCTCATTGCTGCTGCAGTGTCATTGATTCTCAGCCATCTCAGCTGACAGAGCTCATTCTTTTCAAGGCTGCACAGTATTCTATTGTAAGCATGCGCAGACCTTACTGAACCAGGGTCCTTGGTTCAGTAGATCTCCTTGCTTGGGCAGTTCGGTAGCTTCCAATATCTTGCAATTATAAGCAGTACTTCAATGAGTACCCTTGTACATGTGTATCTTCATATTGTTGGAGGAAAATTAGGCTAAGTTCCTAATATCCTTAGGATAAATTCCTAGGGATTGTAAGGTCTAAGGGCACATGCATAGGTAGATTTTTTTGTATATTGTCAAATTCCTTTTCAAAGAGGTCACATCAGGTTGGCATTCTTTTTTATTTATTTTATTTTTATTGTTTTTGACAGAAAGAAAGAGAGAGAGAGAGATACAGAGACAGAGACAGAGAGAAGGTGGAGGGCCCAGAATAGTCTCCATAGTTGCACATCATTGGCTTTTCCACATAGTTTCTTCCACAGGTGGGTGCAGGGCTTCACAGGGCAGGAACTGGGCCGGGGTCTCACCTCAGTGAGAACTGAACTGGGGGAACTCCCCAGTTCAGCATATGGTTCCGCACGGGCCAGAGCCGGGATTCAATCCTCGGTCCCCAGGGCGGCAAAGTGAGCGCTTAACCCACTGAGCCATCCCGGCTTCCCCAGGTTGGCATTCTTGCCAGCATGGCATGAGAGTGCCTGTTTCCTATGACCTCGCCCAAAGAGTGTATTGTCACACGTGTCAATTTTGCCCACCCGATGGGTCAGGCATGCAATTCTCATGGAAGCACTTAAGCTTTCTAAACCAAGAAGTTGGCAGAAATGAGCTAAGACAAAAGAATCTAAAGGCTTGGGAATAAATAAGGAATACGCCTCTTGTGCACTCCATTCTTCTAGAATTGTAAGAATAGTGCATAAATAGATCATTGTATTTCACATGCACTCAAAGGAGAACACAGATCTTGGACAATGACTCACAGGCCCAAAGCAAATCTGTTTCTTAGCAGATAAATTACATCCATGTGGCACCTTGTGATCACAAGTTCCTTGTGGTTGTCTGTAACCAAAGTACAACTTACTCCTAGATCCTTCATGTCTCTGTGGCTGGCCACTGAGGTTTGGTGGTAACATGGCCACCCAGAGCTTTTGTTGGGACATTTCTCTGGCATGCCAGGTTATGGTTCAATACCCTGTAGAATGCAATGCTCATTGGTCAACCCACGTTGTTTCCATCACCCAGGATTTTTAACATGAAACAAAGAATTCAGAGATATCCAGGAGAGAGTTTTTTCCTGACAAACACCCAATTGTACCAAAATGATGAAAGGAAGGCCACCGTACGTAGCTGTCAGTGATAACATGAGAAGAAAATGCCAGTAAAATCGTGTCAGTCACTGGTATTTCATGTTGGTTCACTTCTTCAAATGCGGCCGTCTCCTCTCCCACGTCCTCAGCAGGCTTCCTTTTCCCATCTTGGATGAGAGAAAGTTGGTGCAGATGGAAGAAGGGTCTCTGTAGCCGATGGGTCACTGAGAGAGAGAGATGCAGGGGTTCGTGTCCTGTTAGCACCTCCTCCATGATGCTAGGCAACCTGGAAGAAAATGGGGTGTTGAGAAAGAAAGCCGGGCTCAGACATAGAGCCTTGACACGGTGGGTTATCAGCCAAGCCATAGAGCCTCTTGGGTCCCGGTTTCTTCATTTCTCAAAGAGGGAGACGATAGAGACTCTGGGATTCTGTCAGATAGAGGTCCAGGCCACACACCTAGAAGAATGTAATCATTCTTACTCTACCACACTATTTTTTTCACTCATGTACTCAGTGAGTTTTGACCGTCACAACTGGAGTGGGAGTCCCTGGCATGCAGTGTGTAACCCACGTTGGATTTTATGAAGTCCCACCCCTACCATGCCCACTGTCACGACATAAAGTACCTATGAACTTGGTACCATGTCCTCCCAATATTTTCCCCCCACAGCAACTTCTTAAAATTCATCTGAATTTGTCACAACCTTGTAAAGCGGAATGGGACTTGAGCATTATATTTCCACCACAAAGCTTGCTCTAGTAACTTTCAAACAGCTTTACAAACATGCCCAGGTGGGCTTGGGATTTTTCTACTCTAAGCAGTACTTCTCTCTGGAAAACAAGCTCTCTGGTTACGTGAGCAGACACAAGATTATTCAAGTCGTGGGCACAAGTCCCAGCGCCCTATTTTTCGGCTCTCTCATGTCGCTTGCTGGATTTACTCAGCCCTACAAAGAGATTTCCACTTCCAAGCTGGGGTTTTCCATTTTTAGTTTAAGACTGTTTCCTCGCTCTTCCTGAAGGAAAAGTGATGCTCTGTATACCTTCAAGCACTGGCAGCATTTGACCATGAATGCAGAAGGGATTATTGATGGACTCGGGGGCAAAGAAAACCACCAGTTTAATTTGGAGAGTGAGGCATTCTGGAGACAACTAGGGTCTTAGGATTGGGAAGGGCCTCTGCTGTCCGTTAGACACAATTCCCCGGGATACATGAAGCCCTCATAAGAAAAAGACCGGTGAGCCTTTTGGGGGTGCCATTGAAGAGATCATGGATCCATTCAGCAATCACCAAAGTTGGGTCCACGTACGCACGAGCAGGAAGCCTGCAGGAGTTGCAGGTGGGACGTTTAAACAGAAATGTATTGAGCTAATGGAGGTCCAGTGAGTGCAGGCAGAGCGGGCTTAGTAAAAGGTGGCAATTAGGTGGCTACACCAAACAGGGGAGCGAGATAACCTTCACCGAGTCCCATCCCTGGTGCATGGTAGAGGGGAAACTGCTATTTGTCAAATGTTGTATTGGCTTTTCTCCAAGTCCTTTGTCTATTTAAAGTAAACTAAAAACAGAGGAGGGTGGAGAAAATAGGGCAAAATGAAAAAAATCATAGTTGACATAGTTTTCAAGTGACTTTTAACCAGTTGAAAAAAAGAAGACTCATTTCTTAGTTTATAAAAGCAAGTGATGGCCATAAATAATGGTGATAAATATTAATCTGTTAAGTGAAAATATGTTAGTTATGGGAATACATTTATCAAGAGAAAAAGAAAATAAAACCGAAGACATAGACAAGTCATCTTAAAAATAGTAGCTAAGAAATGGAAAAGCAAAAAACAAATAGCAACAGCAAAAAAACTAGAAGTCTTTCTGTAACCATTCAGTAACTTCCGAGTGAGCAAACGTTTGAGTCAGGCAGTTTGTAATCTGACATTACAACGGTGCCTGTGTTTTTCTCCTTAGACCCAGGATGCACGTATGGTAGGTTTCCTACCGCAATAGAGTGTAGCAACCTCCCTCCGAGCCTCCAGTCCGGGAGCAGGAACCTCAGAGGCTGAGGAGTCACTGATTCCCCATAGCAGCTTGTCATTGTCATCACAAGACGCACCAGGTTCAAGGTAGCGCTCCCCTTTGCAGGCACGTACAGAGGAGGGGAGCAAAAGCTCAAAGGGAAGGGAACTTACATCACCTGAGCACCTACTATGTGCCACACACTGTGCTTGCTGCTCGCTTCACTCACATTACGTCACTGAACCCTCCCTACGCCTTGAGGGAGGATGGTCATTACCTATATTTGGACGGGGTGGGGGTTGCAGTTCGGGAGAGCAGCACATTTGCTCATGGATACAGGAGGGCCGTCTGGACAAACATCCAGCCCTTGTCAACGTAACGAGAACGGTTACATGGCTGGACAGTGTCCGACGGCCCTCGTGCAGTTAGCAGGGGGCACCAGCAGTATTTGAAGCTGTATCCATTATGGACGGAGCTGTGTTGGCTCAAAATTCACGTGCTGAAGTCCTACCCCCCAGGACCTCAGAATGAGACTGCTCTTCCCGGGGTTAGCTAAGTTAAAGTGAGGCAGTTACAGTGGCCCCAATCCGTTCCAACTGGTGTCCTTATGTGAAGAGAGTCTGGGCACACAGAGAGACATCAGAGGACAGGCCACTCGAGGACACAGCGTGACGTCACAAAGCCAAGGAGGGGGTTCTGGGCAGAAACCAACCCTGCGGGCACCTTGACCTTGGACTTCCGGCCTCAGCTGTGTGAAAAAGTACCTTTCTGTTGTTTAAGTCGCCCAGTCTGTGGTGTTTTGTGATGGCAGCCTGAGCAGACGAAGACAATATCTGATATAAAAACAAAAGTTCTCATCAGATATTTGTCCAGGGGTCCATGACGGCTGGTTGCAAGTGCCTGGCACCGTGGCACTGAGTTAGAGCTCCTCTGTGCAGCTGGCAGAAGACCTGCAGGTGTCAGGGACCGTCCCAGGGTTGGAGGAAGGCCGGACACCCCACAGTGGTCCCCTCCTAGCCCTGGCCCCACCCGCTCCTCCTTATCCGGCTCCTGACCCGAAGAGACATGTGCTGTATAAAATACACGAGGCTACGTGACAGGGTTTTTAATGTAACATTATGTTGCCTGGAATGAAATATATGTGTTCCACAGAATAAGACAAATCTACCGTGATTAGCAAACGCCGTCTTTGTCATGATGATACCTGAACACATAGAGGTGATAAAGAAGACGGGCCGGCACGGTTTCCACTGTGAGAGGCAGAAGGTTAGCGGGGTCATCATGAGGGCAGTAGTTGGGGTCATAGGGCAAGGGGTGGGCTGGGAATTAAGGGGGTGCATCAGTCTTCTGGTGTGAGAGCGCTTTGGCCATCTGGCAGGAGCTGTGGTCTTAGGAGGGGACACAGCCCAGCAAGGTGGGGCATCTCCCCCTCCCCTTAACCCTTGGAGCTCCTGCCAGGCCTCCCCGTGACCACACCCAGCAGCCCACGGTGGCTGAGCTCACCCTGCCTCCCAGCTCGGGGTGGGAACCGTGGGGGCCTGACCTACGGGGGCCACCTAGGAGTGGCAGCGTCAAGGCCGCAGCATTCATCCAATTGTTTTCCTGTAGTTATTTTATGGCTGTAATTAGACTCCAAAGTCAATCACGCATCTCATCCTAACTCACTCCAACTTCCTAGTCACATTCTTTATACTTGAGCATTATACACTCTGGCTCTTAAGGATTCCGTGAAAACCTCTATTCTATCCTGAGGGTTTTCTTCTCCTGGACTTTTCTCTTCCTACAGCGTGTAGGCCTCTCAGCCTTGGACGGTTCTGGCCGTGGGCAGGCCAGCTCCCTTCAGTACGTTTCTCTGTCTAGCCCAGTATGTCCAGTAGAAATGTCATGTGAGCCTCAAGTGGGGGCCACATGTGTCATTTAAAATTTATTTGTGCCCACATCAAAACTGTAAAAGCAGGTGGAATTACCCTTGATAATATACTTTATTGAATCGGAGGTCCCTGATGTATTACCATTTCGGCACGGTGTCACTACAAAGAAATTATTTCTGAGATACGTGACACTGTCTTTGGCACGCTGTCTTTGAGACCTGGTGTGTCTGACACACTGACAGCACAGCTGACCTTGAACCTGCTACATGTCCAGTGCTCAGCTGCCCCCAGTGGCTAGAGGTTCTTTCTGCGCCTGTCGCCCAGGCCCTGTGCCTCCCGGTCAAGACTGCCATGCATGCCTGCTGCACAAGAGAAAGACACGCAGACCTACCTGCACACGTGGCTTCCGGAACGGCGATCTGAGGGCGGGGGAGACAGGGACTCCTCGCTCTCAGGATGCTGCCTCTTTGGGAGGAACGTTGCAATTTAGAAATTTATTCTTTGCCTCCTTCTTGACTCCTCCATTCCCTCCTCTCAAGGCACAGGGGTAGCTACTGCCTCCGGACTCCACTGCAAGGGCAATTAGAACCTTCACTGCTTTGGAGTCCAGCAGGCTGAGTCCCGGCTGTGTCATCTGTGAGCCGTATGACCCTGGGTAAGTCACTTAACTTCTCTGAGTTGCAGGGTCTTAATTTCTGAAGTACAAAAAAATACATCTACTCTTGATGTGTTTTGAGATAACTAATTGGATTAATGTCCCTAAAATGCCATGTGAGTAGTTTGAACTCAGTCAGTGGCTGCCCGGATTCACCACCGGTGAGCAGCAGATCAGAGAATAAAAAAGGAGAAATGCAGATTGCACCCATTGCTTGCATCTCCTGAGAACACAGAGCTTCCAGGTCAAAATAATGTCAAGCGACCTCTGTGCGTGAGAAGTCCTTGGATTAAAAATGACGGAGCCATTTGAGAGACCTGGCTATCCACTCCGACAGAGGACACACGACTGATCTCAGGACAGCTCTGGGGGGAGAAAGGAGTTGCCAAGTTCTGGACTGTGGCTCTCGGATCAGGTCGACATACCTGCAGGATGTCGCAGCGGCAACCAGGGGTGAGCATTGCAGAAAACGTGGGGCAGGCGCGAACAGGGGTGCACAGCCCTGCGGTCATGGAACCCCTGGAGTGACCCCCGGCTGCCCCTGAAGCCACACCAGCTGTACCCGTCGAGCAGGGCACTGCTTCCTTCTTTCTTTATTTATTTATTAAAAAGATTTATTTATTGTTTTTGACAGAGAGATACAGAGACAGAGAGAAGGGGGAGGGCCCAGAGCAGACTCCATAGTTGCACATCATTGGTTTTTCCACATAGTTTCATTCCACAGGTGGGGGCGGGGCTGCACAGAGCAGGAACTGGGTCGGGGTCTCGCCCCTGTGAGAACCGAACTGGGGGCACTCCCCGGTTCAGCACATGGGTCAGCACGGCTGGGGCTGGGATTCAATCCTCGGTCCCCGGGGCTGCAAAGTGAGCGCCCAACCCACTGAGCCATCCCGGCTTCCCCGGCTTCCTCGGCTTCCTTCTTTAATCACATGGGTATTACCTGCCACCTATGGGGGGAAACCCATCATCACTTGTGAGGAGAAGTCAGTTTCATATGAATTTAATGATTCCCAAAACCACTTATCTTCTGCTTCTCAAAATAAGAAAAATAGGCATGAAACTTTGTTGAAAACCATGACAAATAAGGAATTAAGTTCTGCAGCCCCGGGCTATGACTGTGTACAGTAGAAAGGGGGACTATGGGAAGAAAAAGTGGGAGACTAGAACAATATGAAGAACCATAAGACCACCTAGCCCTCTGACTTCCAATTTGTCTGGTCCCGGGTGCGAATAAGGGTGCTTGGCTTCCCCCCCAGCGGCAGAAATCCGGCTCAGATACACTTAGGAGGGAAATCCCTCTCTTCTGTGGGGAGTCTGAGAGCTCGCTGGCCTTGGGTGCAGCCTGCGACCAGGCTGGGCTGGTTTCTTGTTCTCCCCCTTTCACCTCGGGGCTCCTCGATGGTTCATACGGACACGAGGTCACAGTGTCCTTACAGTACTGCCCCTAGCCAGCAGGAGTGGCTTTGCTTCCCGGGGTTCACCCCTGTGCACTGAAGGGCTCTGCCCAAACTCTGTCCAGAGCTCCCCTCTGGGCTGGTCATGTGTGCAGCAAACCCATGAGAAAACAAATCAAAACATGAGAACAGTTGAGGGAAGAGAAGTGGGAAAGAGAGTTGAGTAAGTGGAGAAGTGACCGTCTAAGAGATGGAGTGGGTTCAAAGTCTCCATGAGCTTGTTTCTCCACACGGTGCCATTGGCTGTGGACATTGGTGTAGGATCTGTTCACAGAGAAGACACTCATCAGTCCCCAGTGCTGGACTTGACCCTTGTCTAAAAATTGTGTAAACATGGCCACCAGGGTCAACAGAACTGAATGAGAAGCTGCTTGTGATACATTCACACTTATGCTTTTCCGAATGCAAAGCCTTGGGTTAGCAACATCGCCCAGTTTAGAGAAATAAGAAAGTGAAAGAATATAAAAATAAACCGTGAAATTCAAAGTAGATGAGTACTTGTTCTCTATCTTAAAAAACAAAATTTCTGAGAACGTCCCCGTCATGGATACTTATCTAGAAAGGAGAGCTGGTTATAAACTCAAGGCTGTGTAGGAATATTATAGAAGCTGCATTTGTTAAGAGGCTTGATGTGAGGAATTGCATGCATTTAACTTCCAGTTGTAAATTCCATGTGTCAAAGGAGAGTAAATTTACTCACCAAGCTGTGGCATGATTAAATCATCGACTTCACCTTCACTGATTCTGTCACGAGGAACCCACCAATACATCACACCTCCGCCTGTGGAAGTTATTTTAACAAGTAAATAAGTAACTGATACCAGCAGGTTAATATTGAAGTATAATTCACACATTCTAAGTGCTTTCCTCTCATGAGTACGAGTATGTCATTGGACTCTCTGCTCTCTGAAACTAGGATTTCAAGGTTCGAATGTCAGTATCTCTGAAACTGGGCTTTCTTTATCCCAAGGTAAGTGTCTGCCTTGATTTTCAAACTTGAAAATTTACTTTGTAAATAAAACTTATTTATTTCATTTTCTCAGGGTGTTCGAAAAGATTGAAATAGGTGTGAGTGAAAAATTTAGGATTTTAAAATGGTCTTCTAGAGCCTTACCATGACGTCTTCATTTAGTGGCTGTATTTGTCATTGCCTCTTTGCATACGTGGAATGTCCACAGCCCTCGTTGTCATTGCTATTGGGGTTCACCTTTGAGATTCACATCTGCCTCATCTTTGACAGAGAGAGAGACAGAGAGAAGGGGGAGGGCCCAGAGCAGTCTCCATAGTTGTACATTATCAGTTTTTGACAGGGTTTTTTTGCACACAGGTGGAGACCACAGCAGGGCAGAAACTGGGCCGGGGGCCTCCCGAGTGGTGGGCACCCCCCACAAGAACTGAACTGGGGGCCTCCCACATCAAAGGCACACCCAAGTTCAGCATGTGGGTCCACATGGGCTGGGACCAGGACTCGATCCTCAGACCCCAGGGCTGCAAAGTAAGCGTTTAACCCGCTGAGCCATCCCGGCTTCCCCCACCAGCCTCTCTTTATTTGAAGCAAATCTTGATTTTCTCATACATTGGACTTCAAATGACAAGGATTTGGAAAAACGCTTATGTTGCTTCGTTAGGTGTTTAAAAGCAGAGTTCTAGAACAACCTGCAGGGTCACCCACCTCCCGCTTCAGCAGCTGTGAGACTGGAGTGAACGTTCCGGCCGGCATTGTCTGCTGGTGACTTGGACGATGGTTTTCTCCTTCATGTATTGCTTTTCCAGCATTGTCAGACTTCTGTCACTTTAAACATGGGACACAAATACTCTGTGTCTTCTTCCCAGAATGTGTCCAGCATGGTTTTGCTGCACACAGTGTAAATAGCTGTCCACAGGACTTTCGCTTTAGGATCTGTGGACCATCCCAAGATGAGGATTCTGGACATCTTATCTTGACCACCACTGTCCCCATGTGCAGGTGTCAATCCCAGAAATCCGCCCCCGCAGCCTGCCGGGACACCCCACTGAGTCGCCTCACGGGAGGGGTTTCTGATGGTTGTCTCCAGCTCTCCTTGACCAGCTTGGTCTAATCCAGAAGGTTCCCGGAGAGGGAGACAGAAAGGCTCCTTCTAACAGGATCTTTTATTTGCTGACTCTGGTGGTCTCTTGGGGTTGGCTGCCATCAGCTCCTGAGAACGGACTGTAAAATTTTAAGGGATCTGGGGGCCACTGGTGAGGTGTGATGAGGTGTGACTTAAAAATTAAGTTATATATATCTACAATAAAACAAATTATACTAAAAACAAGGGTAATACATACTCAAGACTCAGCACCATAATTAGTTTACTACAATTTGCTTTTATTTACACCGAAGAACAGAGATGATGTCTCTGTGTGATAGGATACTGATTAATTCATGTTACCATGAATCTCTTCCCAGCCATGTAGTGGTGTCCACGGGGACTATTTACCCACAGAAGTGGTCAAATCCTACAAACTGGCGCTCCATTTACTGGTGTGCTAATTCTCTAGACTGAAGAAACTGATGGAGAAAATGTTAAAATGCAAATTAGCTTTGAAAGTGGGCGTGTCTACAACCACTATATTCTGGATAGCACAAAAAATGAGGGAATAGTTTTCAAGTGTTTAAAAGAATTCTCTTAGGCGGCAAAAACGTTGCTCATGTCATTCACAAGTTGCAACACACCACTTTATTGTTGTTGTGTTTTTCTCTTATTTTTTAACATGAAGGAAAATATCCAACAGCCTTGGTCTCCTAGCAACATCTGTTTGTCAGTTGCAGCCATAGGCTGGCTCTGGATGGAAGTCACTGAAAATCAAGCAGCGTTCTGGCGGAATCGATTGGCTACGTGGAACTCACGATAAAGAGTACAGCACGTGTCGTTATTTGTGAATTTTGTTCTGCGTGCTCTATAGCCGTCCCATGATAACCACCACATCTACGTGTGCATGTATGTGTGCTTTTTTTTAGGGAGGAGATGCACAGTTAAACACTGGCCTGCACCCCACCCACAAGCCACTCGTGGCAGGAGGGAGCCCAGCAGGAGGCTGTGGGGTTGGTATCTGGGGCCAGTGGGAGAGGCTGGTGGGAGCTGGCTGGCTCTCCTGCATGAGGGGTGGCCATGTGTGCTCGAGATGGCAGGAGTCACATTCCTGCCCCTCAGAAGGTCGTGACGGCCGTGGGCGAGATAGAGCCTCAGCGACAGCCAACTGACAGATGGGGCATCAGCTCCAAGCTGCACCAAGAGTCCCCCGTCCTTGCGGGAGCTGGGCGGGGTCTCACCCTCTCCTCACACCCAGGCAGATCCAGGTGGTGACGAAAGAAAGAAAAAGTCCGTCTTTCATCTCTAGGCCTTATGCTATGTCCTGACACACCTGCTAGACTTGCCCTGGGGCCTGGTATGTCTTTATTGTCTGCATAGTGACATTTTCCTCCAATTTTCTTTGCTAAAAGCTGAGAGACCAATCGGCGACCACCTTTGTCGCTGCCCTAAGAGACGATGGTGTTTCGTGTGTAGGATCTGTGCTATTTCCCGGTATGCGTGTCCCACATGCTCTGACGACCTCGAGTAGTCATTCTTTGCTTT
Source organism: Craseonycteris thonglongyai (assembly GCA_004027555.1). Taxonomy (NCBI): domain Eukaryota; kingdom Metazoa; phylum Chordata; class Mammalia; order Chiroptera; family Craseonycteridae; genus Craseonycteris; species Craseonycteris thonglongyai. The sequence goes on from PVKE010000392.1 coordinate 116,597, forward strand.
GGTATCCCGAGTCGTTGGTAAATGGCTCCAATCCCTTTGTGGGAGGTGGGGTACTGGGGATCAATGAGAAGCCGCACTCCTAGCGTGAGCGGTGACCGAGGTGGCGGGATGTGTGAAGGAAGCATGGAAGATCTGAACATGGGGGAGATGGAGGTGAAAACCCACAGGTCTTGACATGTGAGGACTCCAGCCAGGGGCTCAAACTGTGTCAGTCCCATGAGGGCTTCGCTTTATCATTTCATTGCTTTTTGGTTTTGCACCTCAGGGTAGGAGAGTTGAATTGATGACATTTCTCAATCCAGGGCACTTTGTTCACATAGATCCATATGCAAGGTGCTTCTTTTACTATTCTCTTATCCCCATTTTGAATCCCCCACTTCCATCCTCTTATTGGCAACCATTTTAATGTGCTTAATGTCTATTTTTTTGTTCACATGTCTATCAGTTTGCTGGGGCTCCTGCAACAATGCATCACAGATTCGGTAGCTTAGACAACAAACATTTATTTTCTCATGTTCTGGAGGCCGGATGTCTGGGACAGAGACTTGGGCTGAGCCAGGGCTTCGTGGCCTCTCCTTGGCCTGTGGGTGGTTGTCTCTCGCTGTCTTCATGGGGTCTTGCCTGCGTGCGTCTGTTGTCTCTTCTTCTCCGGTCACATTAGATGAGAACCCACCCTCATGACCCCGTTTTTAACTGAATTACCTCCTGAAAGACCCTGTCCCCACCTACAGTGACATTCTGAGGTGCTGGGGGTTAGGACTTCAGCTTGTGCATTTTAAGGGGACACAATTCAACCCATAACAATATAAATTCCTGAAATAAATTTTTTTTGGGGGGTGCATATTTTTTTCCTTGTAAGATTGATCACCTTTTTATGCTTTTATACTCTTGCACTTTATTGCGTTTTTCCTCCCCTGAGAGGTGTTTCTATTTTATTCCTTTTTGCTCTTGAGTTGTGGATGCATTAGAGCTATTTCAATATACTCGTAGGCTTGGCTGCAACCGAAGCCAACCCCAGAAAGGAGCTCCGGGTACATTTATGGCTTCTGAGATATTTTCAATCACCTACAAGATTCAATTTAATCCAATGAGTCGTAAGAGAAAACCAAACTCTGTTTCGTTTTAAGTAAAAACAATGCCATTTCTCATGGTCATCGGTCTATGGTGTAGGCTGAGCTTGGAGTTCTGGGGCTGCCATTCTGTTCAACTGTGTCCTCATTTTTAATTGCCCTGTGTTGCCAAGCTCCATAAACACCGAGCTGCATTATTGCACAAACTGGAGGCTGACGGGTCACCCCATTTGTCTCTTGGAAACAGGGGTGTTTGTGACCGTGGGAACAGCCTGTTCTCAGAGAGGACACTTCCGGTGGACGGTCTGTCTCTCTCTCAGAAGGAAGATTCTCGGCTCCCCCGTCCCCGGCGTGGCAGGACGCCTGCCCCTGTCACACGGGTTCCTGCTGTGGTTTCTGTGGTTTTTCAGAGAGAGCAGAACTGAGCAGCCGTCCCGCTTTGCAGTCTTGCTGGAAGCCCGTTATTGTTTGCTCCTGGACTGGCAGCTTGTGAAACTCGCCGCTGCAAAGCAGTCTGTGCTGTGAGCAGTTACAGTCACTCCTGGAAATGTCCTTCTGTAACGTGTGCTGTCGGGCACAGAAGTGCCATTCCTTCCACTGGCATGGCTGCTCTGGTCAACCAGTGGTGACCGACCACCGCGGGCTCCCTAAGCATCATGTCCCTGAGGCCTGGGCTCTGGGCCCACTGAGCAGGCTAGTGTGTGTGTGTGTGTCCTCTCACAAATGGCCTGGACAAAGAAGGTAATGTTTCAGGCCCTTCGTTTCACCCATAACAGGAAATCAGGCTAGAGGCGCTCCAAGGCTCCTTCCAGCTCTCAGCTTTTAATTGTGTGTCCTTCTCACCAGCGTGGCTCTTGCTAATTGGGAAACGCAGTGAACTGGAGAGGAAGCCTCTGACAATCTGAGTCTCTGTGACAAGTGGTCCCTGTGACAACAGGTCACCGCCCGTTGTTTCCGAAGTGAGATATCAAGGCTTTGGGAAGTGGAGGCTCTGTCTAAATCCTTCTCTCTGGAGGGCGTTACGGAAGCTGCCACGGAAGCCCTGGAGGGGTGTTTCTCCATGTGGCGCAGCGCGTTTTGCAAAGTCCCGGCACTCTGTCCTCCCTGTATTTCTTTAGTCCCACTCAGCTGGGGAGTGTGCAGGCCTTGGAGCAGGCTGGGCCTGGGGGTCCCGATGATGACTTTCAAGTGCGCTGGCAGTTATGGGAACGGAGGGTAGGCGCCCTGAAGGACAGGAAGTGACAGCATGTGTCTCTTGGAAAATGCAGACAGAGGGTTGTGGAGCCCAGAGGCAATTCCAGGAGACCTGGGAGAAGGGTCCCGGGTCCCGGGCCCTGCCAGCCGGGAGGCGTAGGCTGGACTCCTCATCAGTGACCTGATGTGGCTGACCTCAGAGGGCAGTGGCTTGGGGACATGGGTGCCAGGAAGACACTGTGGGCCTGGGACAGTTACTGGACCTGGGACACTATGAGGTGACTGCTAGGACCTCACCTTGTCACGCTACTCCCGCCCCCACCCCATACAGCATGCATTGGCCGGTGCTGTTACTTCCGGGAAATAACAGTGATATTTCTCACAGATGCAAATGTGTGGCCTGCAGTCTGTCCCTTAGTCATTTCCAGCAGCCTGGAAGCTTAGCACACGTTACTTACAGCAACTGGCGCAGGATATGCTGAGCCCAGTAACAGAGAGGTGGGCAGGGGAGTGTGTGTGCCACTGTGGTAGGGCATAGGGACTAGGGAGACACCCAGGAAGGCATGAAAGGAAGGGCAAATGCAGTGCTCTCCTAAGAGGTGACAGACTTGTTGGGACAGGTGGATTCCTGAAATGTCTGATGGGAGACCCCAAGCAACTCTCAGAGAAGTTTCTACAAGTTTCTGGATGCTCAATCACCTGGAAGAAGCCCTCCTCCATGATGGGGCCAGGAAGGGGGAGATGGGGCCAGGAAGAGGGGCGGGGCCAGGAAAAAAGGGGGCAGGGCCAGGAAGAGAGGGGCGGGGCCAGGCCGGGCTTGGGGGCAGGAAGCAATGGCTGTAGCTTGGTCCTCTGTCCTTTAGCAGCACCTCTTTCCCAGGGCCAAGCCATCAGCAAGCGACAGACATGGGGTGCGGGGGTGAGAGCCAGGCTCCGACAGCCTCTGTCTCACAAGGGGCTAGAGACCTACTTCCCCTGTAACTCAGTTTTCTCACTTCTGAATCATCATGATTCATGGTCATGATGTTTAATTGTGTGTGTCAACCTGAATGGACCAGGGTCCCCAGATAATTTGGCCAAACATTATTCTGGATCTTTCTGTGAGGGTGTTTTGGGGGTGACAATACTATTGAACTTTGTGGGATATGAGTAAAGTCAAATACCCTTTGTAACGTGGGTGGGCCACATCTGATCAGTTGAAGGCCTTCCTCCCCTGAGCAGGAAGGAATCTGCCAGCAGACGGCCTTTGGGCTTGAGCTGCAGCTCTTCCCTGAGTCAGCCGGCTGGCCTCCCTCATCGGACGGTAGGCGTGCCGTGCCTCCACAGCCATTGCTTCAAATCTCTCTCTCCCTGTGTCTCACTCTCTCACACACACCATACTGCCTCCCTGCGCCTGTGAGCTCTCTGTGAGGCCCCTCCTCTGAATAGAAAAGTAGCACAACAATGGGCCACAGTAAGCTCAGCATTGTCAAAACAATCCTCTAAAGAGGGAAGGCCTGATTGGGGGTAACTGGGGGCTGCAGGCAGGGGGATGGGGGCAGCTGTTTGTGGACGTAGGGTTTCCTTTCAGGGCGATGAAAATATTTTGGAACTAGACAGGGGTCAGGGTTTCACGACATTGTGAACGGACTAAATGTCACCAAATTGTTCACTTTTAAATGGTTAGCCTTATGTTATGTGAATTTCGCTCAGCTTAAGTCTTCAATGTTTTGGGAAAAGCAAAACAAAACAATGGCCTAGTTTAAAAGTGCCAAGTAAACTGATGTCAGAAAAAAAATGATGTGTGTGAGCACTTGTCATGGGTTGAATTGTGTCCCCTGAAAAGAAGTTAAAATCCCACCTCCCAGTGCCTGTGGCTGTGACCTTACTTGGAAATAGGGTCTTTGCAGATGATCAAGTTAAGACGAGATCATGAGCGTGGGCCCTCGTGGTGGCTGGTGTCCTTGTGAAAGGGAGAAACAGGGACCCAAAGACAGATATGTGCAAAGGGAAGACCCCGTGAGGACACAGGGGGACCCATGGACGGGCAAGGTGAAGCTGAGGCCATGGATCAGTGTCTCTCACTCACAGCTCTCAGGAGACCCCAGCCCTGCTAGGACGGTGGCCTCAGGCTTCTGGCCTCACCATGCGAGGAAGCGTGTTTCGTTGCTTTGCCGCTAGCTGTGGCTCTCCGTTAGGGCAGCCGCCGGACACGGATGCAGCCTGCGTGGCCTCCTGATGCCTATGTGGGTCACCATGTGAGACATGACACTCCCCAGTAGCCTTCACTTCCAGGAGGATGGAAGAAGGTGCGGTCCCCCCAGCCTCCCTGGGCTGCGTGCAGAGACTTGCTTCTGAGCAATGGGACGTCAAGTTCATTATTAGGCTACACAATCTGTGACTTCCATTTTGCTGCTGGCCTCTGTAGCCTTCTCAGCTTGGACACTTGCATGAAGCCTACTTGTGACGGGGGTGGGGACAGGGAGCCCAGTGGGAACAGAGGGCCTCCAGGGAGCAGCCTGGGAGGAACTGAGTCCTACCAACAACCACATGGGCCCGGAAGTCCTTCAGGTCTGCACTGAGTCAGTGACACCTCGCTGACACCCCGCTTCCGGCTTGTTGGAGACGCTAAACAGGGGACACCCCAAAGCCGCGTTCAGGTTTCTGACCCACGGCAACCATGAGATGTCAGCTGTTGGACACCATTGAGTTTGGGGTCATTGGTTGTGCAGCGACAGGTAACCAATACACACTCCCTATGCCCGATGGGCTTTCCTCTGAGGGTGTTTTAACCCCGTTTTCCTTCCCTATCGTCTGGGGTGTCCTGTTTCTCTCGTTTCCACCATATGCCACCTCACTTAGGAGACTGCGTCGATCCCAGACTTCTCTCTGCAATCCTGGCTACCACCCTTTCTGGCCACTTGTCACCAAGCAAGGCACAGTGATGTCCTATCGTGGGAGAACTCATACAAGAAGCACAGAATATTAGAATCAGGAGCGGCAGGAAGGCTGGCAGGGGAGAGCTTGTCCCCGGCTCTGCACACTGAATGTCTGGGCAGATCGAGCCCTGAACCACTGTGTCAAAGAGGGGAGCCATCGAGTGCACCCACATTTCCTGGACAGGCTGCTTGCCCAAGGGGATACAACTCAGAGAATGGGGCTCCACCACCCCAAAGCTCACCACTGCGGGTGGCAGCACTTGTTCCATCCATAGTGTCGGCAGCTTCACTTGTTTTCCGGCTTTTACTAAACGGTCCTGAAATTTACCACAAAACCATGGGTTTTGTGTCCTTTTTTCCCCCTGGGGTTTCAACGTGTCATATGGACAGATTATTGGTGAGAAGCCGAAGAAAGAACCCCATGCAGGTGACCTAACTCTGCTTTAGCTAGGACGTGACGATTAGAAACTAAATAATGAATAAGTGTGACAGGGGAGGGTGTTAATCACCTGTGTGTTTCTGGACTCAGCTATTTTGAGGGAAAATAGTGTGGTTGGCTTTCAGTGGTTGGCTGGGGGTCAGGCGGGCCCTCAGGCTCTGGTATGGCTGAGTGTTCAGATAGGCCAGCTTCACCGGCCTGCGAAGCCACTTCCTAACACACTCACTATGGTCAAAATCAGAATGTCTGCAGGCCCCAACCCACCCATTCACTTGTTTGCTCATTCAAAGCATAGGTACTGAGTCGAGGAGCTACAAGTGACAATGCACACACCATCAGACACGTGTGCCGGCTTCAGGAACCTGCAGCTGAGTTGGGAAGTCAGTCAGTCATTATCCAAATAACCAACCTCCACTAGAGCACGCTACCAGCTGGGTCCCCGGTGCTGCAGGAAAAGCTCCGGGCAGGGAACCGTGCCTGGATGGAAGCGTGAAGGGTGGGAAGGGGCTGAGCAGGCAGAGAGAGGGGGTGGGCACAGGCCCTGTGGCGGCAGAGCAGCCGTGGAAGGACGCGAGCAGGAGGGGTGGCTGCTTCTCTAGAGAGCGGACACAAAGCTGCCATGACTGAGCACCTGTTAAGCAGTTGTGTACGGGTGTCTGGTTAGAAGTGGCAGGCTTGACACAGCCATGGAGTAACCCTCCGCTGAAACAATAAAAACGGCATTAGCTCACAAAGATGACAGGAAGGAAGAGTGACCAGGGGTGGATCTGTACGGAGAAGCGGGGGGCAGCCTCCGGAGGCGTCGTGGCAGGCTTTGTGCAGGAACTCAGACCCCAGGCTCATTCCCCACTGGACCCCTGACACTTCCCTGGGTTAGGAACCAGGAGAACCTACTGTAGGGGCAGCGATCAGTCAGGGGTGTGTCCTAGGGAGGTGAGCACTCACTATTCATCTTAGGGTTCAAACGCTTAGACAGCAGACACAGAGGGTCCTCAGAGATATGGCCCAGATGATCCCCTGACGGTGGAGTCTGTCCCCCTACAGTGACCGCACGACCAATGCATCTCCTTCCCCCCCACAACCCAGGTCACTCCTTAGGGCCTGGCTCTTGGATATAAACTGATTGCCAAGGATGGTGAGACCGTCTTTAACCAGCTGCTTGGCATATGGAGAGCTCTGAACATCAACAGGGCCGGGCACCACCCCGGGGAGGGTCTGACTTAGTCGTCCTGGGGTGGGGTTGGGACAATGCTTTTGTTTGCATCTTTGTGTCTTTTGTTTGTGTTGTTGACACATTGCTTTTAAACTCTCCAAGGGATTCAGTGCTCAGGAGGGACTGAGAACGCAGTCTGGGGCTCAGAGCCCGCCTGGAGCCCTCAAATCACCGGTCAACAGCCGTATTCATCTGTGCACTTATGAGTACATGTATGTGTATGTGTGCACGTACACGTAGGATGTGAGCATCAAACACACCCGAGGGCTTGCAGGCACAGAGGTCACTGGGTGCACACGGAGGTTCTCACATGGAACCAGAAGGTGGGGACGAGAACCTGCATCTCTAACCACCTCCCAGATGGCGTGATGCTGCTGGGGTGGGGACCGCACTTGCAGACCCGCTGCCTTCAGGGTCAGGGGTGCTTAGAGGTTTGCTAAGTGGTTGCAGGTTCAGGCCCAGACCTGCTGAGCTCCAGCCCAGCGCTCCTACTCGCTGGCTGTGCGAACGGAGGCGCCTTCATTACACCTCTTCACCTTCATTTCCTCAACCTCATACGTACACGCCCACATTTGTCCCCATGTCTGCGGGATTTCAACGTTTTTTCAAATCAATTTTTGTAAGTTCTTTATGGACCCTGGGTATTTTTCTGGGGATATTTTATTTCACTCTGTCTTCATTATACAATTTAAAAATTTTTAATGACCAAATCTTTGGAATGTCTCTTTTGTGGATCTTTTTTATTACATCAGAGCCCATAAATTCATCCTGCATCCAGAATCTAATAGTCAATTACATTTTAAAGTCATGGTTTTATTTATTATTATAATTTTATTTCAATATATAGTGCTTTTTTCCCCCCAAATCAATTACTATTAAATGCTTCATTTCATTGTTATGGGTAAGTACTCTTCAGGAGAGCACTTGAAAACATCGAAGGCTGCCCTTTCTCTGGTTTAAATATAAATGGCTGATACTAGATATTATATTGGGGCTGTAAATATGAATTGTAAGATTTATACTTCTTTAAAATGTATTGAGAATTTCTTTATGACCTTGGAAATACATAATCACTTCCCATAAATAACCTTTGCGTCTTGAAAATATCTAACACTTTGGTGCCATTGTATAGTTTCTGAAACCCTTTGTATGGTGTGTGATTCCCCAGACAACAGTTTGAGTTGGTTGTCGTTGTCTGCATTTGGACCACAGTGAGTTACAATCTCATATGACAATCGTATCACTGTCCATCTTCCTCGTACGTCTAATAAAGGTTCCTTTGCATATTTTGTTGCTATGCCGTTCAGCACGGGAAATGAAAAGGGAATTTATCGAGCAGCTGCTTACACTCGGTATTATGTTCGTGCTCACAGACGGTTCATTTAATCCCAGGTCCCTCGTGGTATCTCTGCTGTTGGGGGTAAAGAAAACGGCACAGCATGAGACTGGGGTCCCTACACTCCTCTGACCAACAGCAGGCGGATGGCAGAAGCTTGAATTCACAACTGATTTCCCAGGACGCCAGGCCTGAGAATAGCTTTCCCGTCATTCATGCGTTCTCCATGACAAGATGTCTTGCAGCACTCACTCCTTCCTTACAGATACCAGTGTTGTCTTATGTTAATACTAAATGTCTGCCTTGTTTTTCTTTCCTGATGTTTCTTTTCCATCTTCTGTGGTCATTTTGTTGGAGGCCTGTCAGATTTATTGATTTTTACTTTCAATCTAATCTTATTAGAACAATTTCTTTGTATGCTCAGAATCCAGACCATTTAGATTCATTACTACGTGCGTCCACTTCTATTTTAATACATGAATGTGCACTAGAGCACACAGTGGAACAGTGTTTGGAGGGGGCTGGGCAGGGGGGGAAATGGGGAGATGGGGGGTCACAACACAAACGTCCAGCTACAAGTTGCACACATTCTGGGGTCTAATACAGACGAGGGCTGTCCAGAAATTATCCAGCCACGTAACCATTCTCATTACACTGATGATGGCTGGATTTTTTTTCTGGACAGCCCTCAATTGGCCTGGTGACTATAGTTAACAATACCTAGTTGCATACTTGAAAGTTAGTAAGAGAGTAAATCTGAAATGTTTTCACTACAAAAAAAATAGAAGTTATGTGAGGTGACGGATGTGTCAACCAACCTTATGTGGTGAACATTTGGAAACATATATGCATTGATTTATCATGTTGTACCATTTAAACTTAACGTGATTTATACGTCAAATATATGTCAATAAAGCTCCAGGAAAATAAATAGTAAACTAAATAAAATAAAATGTGCACTAGAGAATTTTGTAGGTTTCTTTTTTACAAAATCGCATTGTAAAAAACTACTATAAATCATCAATGATGCCTGTAGCCAGATAAAATTATTATTAAAATTTTTGTGTTCATTCATATAATATACTATTTCCATATAGATGATGCACTGAATATAGTTTTATGTCCTTTTTTCACTCCATACCACCTCAGGAACAATTTCTTATGTCACTGGAAACATGGATTTTGACAGCTGTAGAAGGGGCGTATTATGTTTCAATAATTTTCACCTTTTACTTTGATTCTTTTAAATTTCTGTCTTTATAAATAAAGCTGAGATAACCATGTGTTGAAAGCTGTGCCTGTATCTGGCTGAGTCCCTTTATAGATTCTTGGAAAAGGAACTAGACGAAGATTGTGACTCTTCTTAAGGCTCTCTGAGCATTGTCCTTCATCACCTCCCATAGAAAACGCACCAGTTTATGGCCCCACACTCGGAGTGTGGGAAAGCCCACTTCCCGCTAACAGCACCCCTGCTCACTGTATCTGAAATGTCCTGCTAACTGTCTGCTGCCATCGATGAAATGACAGCGACTTTCAAACCGGGAGGCCCCACATCCGGATTAGTGGTGACTCGGCTACTTAAAAACAAATCATGGTGGGGAAGCCAAGATGGCTCAGTGGGTCAAGTGCTCACTTTGCAGCCCCAGAGACCAGGAATCAAATCCTGGGCCCGGCCCATGCGGACCTATTTGCTGAACTGGGGTGTGCCCCCAGCTCGTTCTTGCCGGGGCCTATGCGGGAGGCTCCCGGCCCGGTTCCTGCCCTGTGCAGCCCTGTCCCCACCTGTGGAGTGAAACTATCTGGAAAACTGGTGACATACAGCTATGGAGACTGCTCTGGGCCCTCCCCCTTCTCTCTGTCTCTCTCTCTCTCTGTGTCAATAACAAATTTAAAAAAATAAATCTTAAAAGAAAACAAACAAGTCATGGGGCCTCTCAGAGCCTTGTGAAAGACACAATTACCAGTCATGCAAAAAGAGGAAAAAGCATGTCATTTTCCTCCCTGGGGACAGAGAGGAAGGGGAGATTCAAGATCCCTCCAGCTGCAGCTGGCCCTCCCAGATCTGGGTACCTGCTGGGAGGAGGGGCTTTTTCCCCAGGTCATACAGACACCCCAAGAACACGAGCAAGCTTGAGGGGGGAGGGAAATCCATGACCCGATTGCGAAAATCTCAAAAAAACGCTTTTGTAAAATACAGTGAGTATCACAGGAACAAATACTGTTTCTCGCCAGACCATGTCAGGTGACTAGGAGGCTACGGTGTGCCGTGAAGCGAGACCCACGTGGCAGCAGGAGCATCCTAAGAGCAGGCGTGGGGCACACGCCGGGTGAGAAGCACCCCACGTGCCTCTCTGCTTTCCACAGGGGTCCTGTGAGCGCCAAACCTCCTGGAACCACAGGGAAACTGAGGCCTGGACAGTGAGGAGGGCCCTGGGTCCGGTAGCTCCCTCAGGATGTGGGGAGACCGAGACAGGGGCCCAGGAAGCCTGACTCCAGAGAGACAAATTTCCACCGAGTGGGAGATGAAAGCAGCGGCCCCCTCCGGGCTACCTTCACTACAGCGGTGACTCGTGCGGTTCTGTGTGCTGAGACGTCTCTGGTGGAAACGTGAACCCCCTGCAGGGCCAGTGTCCTGGAAGCTGGTGACAACTCTGGCTGACTGAGCAGAGAAAGAAAGAGTTCATGGGAACGAAACTGGGCAGCACCCAGAACAAGGCTGGCCGGGGTCCATCTCTGGGTTGTCTCCCTGCTTTGTGTGTCATCCACTCCCCACCCAAAGGTGCTGCACATCCGATGGGGAGAGCCTGGTCACATGACCATGCCTCTCTGCACGGCATGCTGGGTAAGGAAGGACCTGGGGTTTCCTGTCCTGCTTCCTCCCAAGATTCAGGAGAGGGGGCAGTTCCTGAAGCGCAGACATGGGTTTTGGATTCTGGCAAACCAAAACACTATGACAAACACTACTTTCCTAACAACATTGAAGGACACTATGTCTTTCTAGCCTTAAACTACATCGCCGTGTGATCTACGATATTTAGGGGGTCATAAGGGCTTCAACTTATCCTCAAATGACCTAGAAATGAGCTGAGAGAGAGAGAGAGAATGTACAAGAAAATTGTGTGCATTTCTTCCCAACAGTGCATTCAGTGGTATCGCATTTGCCTGAAACCAGCCTTGGAGGGAGTATTTACACCACAGAAATCGGCACACACTTTTTGGGTTTGTTAGACATGTGCTGACTCCACTGGAAAGGGCTCTCTCCTGCCCCCTCTGGGCCTGTCAGCTTAGACCACAGATCTGTCAGTGTACACGTGCGGGAGAAGAGAACACGCACGACTCTGGATTGGGGACGCCGGGGTGCCCCTCAGTGCCGGTTGCAGTTTCCAGCCTGAACTGCTTCACATTGAGAGCAGAAAGAAAGGAGAACGGCTGGGAGTGGGCCGTAGGAGGAGGAGAATCTTGGATGAAGTCCCTGGCCCTGCCCGCCCCCCCTGCAAAAGGCTTCCTTTTTTCTCTGGAGACTTCATTGTCCTTTGGGAGCTGATTGCACAACAGGGAATATTTTCCTAAATATGTCTTCAGAACATTTTGTAAAATGCCTCTAGCAGGGTTTGTGACAGACAGTGGCTCTTTCTTTGGGATCTTGGTGTGTCCAACTGCCTTGGAGAGAATTTGCACCATCTTTGTAAATGCTTGAAAACAACAAAAAGATGCAAATGGCCACCAGAAAACAGCCATCCTTTACCACGTGAACTGCCAAGTCTACATTTCCTAGTGGTGGCAACTGATTGGCTACTGGATTTCCTTTTCATTACAATGGAACACATAATTGCTATGCAATTAAAATGTAATTATACCATCAAAGAATAATCCCCAGTTACTTTAGCACCGTGACTCACCAAATTGCAAATGTATTTTTAAGAGAATTCTGGAAGTTCCTTTCCACATGGCGTTGCTAAATCCTTTAATAATTGGTGCCTTTCTGGGCATCTCTCCAAGAGCTTCTTAGCTGTCACATTTTTAAGGTCAACTGTACAAATATTAGCTTACCATCTACTCGGGGCTTCTGAAAACATGATATTAGTTATGTGGAGTGATCTAATTGTTGCTTTGTTTGGAAAATAGATAATAAATTCTTAGTGCTTCTGAGACATTGCATATTCCAAAAGCTCTAAACCTTGTCATAACGCCTTAAGGATGAAGAATTACCAAGTCTTCCTTGAGGTTCTGAAGAAGGAAAAATGGAAGGAAGGAGGGAAGGAAAGAAGGAAGGAAGGAAGGAAAGAGAAAGGGAGGAAGAGCATCAGGAGGAAGGAGAGAGGAAGGGAAGGAAGGAGAAAAGCAAGGAAAGAAGGAAGGAAGGAAGAAGGAAGAGAAATTTGCTTTGTTTTCCAGGCTCCCAGAAGAGTCTGGAGCCTTCGGCGTGCTGAGAGCCTCTGGGGTAACGCAATGCAAGCGTCCTTTCTTTAGCACCACCACACCCCACCTGTCTCCCTTCTTGTCCCTGTCCCCATTTTTCCCAGTCTTCCATTCTTCCCCATTTCTCCTTTACATTTCGCTTTTCATCTATCTTTGCCACCTACCAACTGTGCGAGAAAAGGGGAGATAGTGTGCTGAAGTGGTAACTGCCTCCTGTCTCAGGAGGCCTAGTAAAGAAGCGGAACACAGACAGAACGTGACCCCATCTCAGTTCCCCCAGACCTGCATCAACCACGTCCTGAATAGTTGACGTCATGGGAGGGTCGTCTCCAGCATGAACAGCCTGGGATTCGCTGTCACACACACAGTCTGGGTGCTTGCTGCCCAGGACTCTGGCCGATAGCTGGGCCTCCTAGAGAAGAGGCCTGGACCCTGACCCAGGGTCCTGACCCAGTGTGTGGACAGTGAGAAGAACCGTCTCAGGGGAGTGATTGTACTTCCATGGGTGGTTTCATGGTTGCTCTAAAATGAAGTGTGCACTCCCAGAAAATTAAATAGCAATGATTATGACTGAGATAACACTGAAAACAGAACTGACGTCGTTGTGTTCTTGCTTGTGCATTTGGTTCAAGGAACAAACAAACCAAAAAATTGAGCAGCCAGCAGGAAAAGCTGAGCAGGCGTCTGGTCCCCCAGGTCCCTGGCTGCTGGTCTCCCGCACACACCCACCGCACACACCCACCGCACACACCCACCGCTCACCCTCCCGTCAACCCTACACCCCATCAGCCTCAGCTTCAGGCCCCTGCTGTGGGGTGTTTGAAGCCAGATCGTTGGAGAGCACGCAGCTCTGTGTACTTAGTTGTGTGTAACTGCCCCTTTGCTTCACCCGCATGACGAAGCAGCGGTTTCAGTTTGCATCGCTGCATTATGCCAGGGGCAGTGCATCTGAGCACCCATTTTTCTTTCCCAATCATCATTTCCTATGCGCCAGGCATCTGTCTGTGCTCCAGGGGAGAAGAGAATGATTCGCTCTGTCATTCTTTACTGTGATTAAACTCTTTATGGTGACAAAATTTGCTAAGCCCAGCCTCAAAATTGTTGTGCTTGAGGTTAGTTGGTGTACAATGTTTACACGCGTGATATTAGTTTCAGGTGTATCATATAGTGATTGGACTTTTTTATACCATACAATGTGTTCACCCCCATACATCTCGCAGCCATTGGTCACCATGCAAACTTAACCACAAGGCCATTGACTTCATTCCCCGTCACCTTTTTCAGACGAGACTTGGCATGTTCAGGGCTGTAGGCTGTAGACAACCCCGTCATCTTTTCCAAAGCTCCTCCCTGGTCTGGGCACCGCTGTCAGACCGGTTCTGCCACCCGGCAATTGTACCAGCTTCTGGGCACCGGTTTTTAGAACCGGGCTAGGCAGCTCTCCAGTTCACACAGAGATGTGGTAGGTCGAGAAATGAGGGGCTGGTTTTGTGCCACAGCAGTGAAACAGGACACGAGTGGGCGTTTCAGCTTTTCCCCTGGTTCTTCATCAAAGCCATTCAGCAGACTGGCTTCCATGGAGGATGGTGAAGAACATGATCCGTCCATCTAGTCAACCTCCGTCCCTGGAGGGAACAGGCTCCGTCATGTGAGCCGCGAGCTCCAGGGCGCCTGGCAGATACCAGACGCGAAGCAGCCTCGTCTCGGGACTGTGTCTCAATCCACAAAACGGTTCTCTGGTTTCTGGAACACAAAACAAACCAGAACAAAATCACATGTTTCCCCCCTCAAGATGGAACTGAGGCATTCTTGAAAACTGAAGCGCCATGGATTGAAGGATTTAGGACTTTAAACCAAGTTGGTCCCGGATTAGGATTTTAGGAGTTGTTGGGCTTTGGAGGCAGTAGATGTTTCTGGCTCAAATGTGTGGAGTCTCAGTAGCAGAGGTAGAAGCTGTAGTTATGGAAACTCAGGTCACACGGTGTTCAATAGCCTTCAGGAGATTGGGGACAGAAAATGGACTTCAGAGCCCAATCCTGGCTTTTATGGCAGCTTATGTCCCTTTAACCTCTTCCCAGCCTCATCGTCTGGGAAATGAGAGTAACGATTGCAATCCACTTGGCTGTGACTTTTTGTATCGAGAAACGATTGGTAAGAAACCTCAGCTGGGTTATACAGGTAAAATGGTGATGCCATAGATAATTCAAAAATCTCATCAATGTGACAAAAACTGTCTATCCCTACATGCATCTCTTAAAGATGAAGAAGAAAAATAGAAACCATCCACTTAGAAAACTGGGTGATGGATATGAACAAGCAATGAACAGAAGACATACAAATGGCCTTTAAATTTAGGAAAAGGAAGAGTATAGTTAACAATACAGTATTATGCATCTGAAAGTTGCTAAGAGAGTAAGTAGGTCTTAAAAGTTCTCCTCACCAGGAGAAAAAAGTTGTCACTATGTGAGGTGATGAATATTCACTGAATTTATTGTGATAAGCATCTTGTAATAGATACATATAGTAAATCATTATGTTGTACACCTTAAACGTATACAATGTTATATGTCAATTGCATCTCAATGAAACTGGAAAAGTAAGTAAATAAATAAGTAAATTTAAGACCATTTACAAACTTACTACCAATTAGAGAAGTACAGATTAGAGGATTGATAGATATCTTTTCCTCCCAAATTGGAAACATCAGAGATTGATCACATCTGGGGCCATGAGGGTGACTGTGTATGAATGGGGATAAGCCTTTGCCAAGAGCAATCGCAAATTAACACATCAAAATTTTAAGTTTCTCATTCTTCAATATGAGAATTTCACTTCCAGGAATTCATGGTCAAAGAAAAGTAGCACAAATGCTTAAAGGTATACACAGAAGGATACTTACGATAAGATCTGGCCAGAATGATATCAAGAAGGGGGAAAAAAGAATCCTTCTTATTGTCTCTACCAATTCCTTGAAACCTCAAACCCCACATATGGATGCCTGAGAACTCAAGACTGGTGAGAGCATTGACATTTCTTCCCTATTGCGCTAGGGTAAACTTCAGCAAGGCAAAATGTGAATTATAGCTTAACTCCACTTTGAAAATCCCCCAACTGTGGTTGAGTGTTTCGTCTTCACAGTCAATTTTTTTGGGATGAAATAGAGCACGTCTTGCCAAGAGCAGAAACGTGTGTCTGGGTACCAATTAGACCCCACTCATTTTGTTATAGTGACCCCATCATTTAAGAAATTGTAAACTCATACCTTGGGAGAGCGTAGTGAGCCCCCACCAAATGGCTGGGTTACATTCGGGGAAAAGACCCTGGCTGGGTTTCTGCGAACACAGTGAAATGACTGAGCAAACTGATTTCTGTACATCTGTGTGTGGTTTGGCCAGGTTTGGTGGTTAAAGGGTTTACATGAGAGGCAGGAAGGTTGCTCCAGAGCCTGCTCTGTAAATACGGAAACGCTACTACAGCTCTCTAGTGCCTATTTTCATACTCTGCTAAAATGCTTGGGGATGTGTAAAGTCATGAATGTGTTTAATAGACAAACAGCAGAGCACTGAAATATATAAGAGTGCCAATCATCAGAACTGCTGGAAGAAATGATCAAAACACAGTGATATAGGAAGATAGTGCACTGACTCAGAATTTGCCAGAAGGAGACAAGAAATAAATAAGGAAAGAAAGGAATCTGCACATTGCAATTAACCTATTTTTTATACAGAGATATTGAATTTTGTACCCTACAAATAGGGACAAGGTTCTCCACCCCCAAAATAACCATGAAATGTTTACAAAATTTAGTTTAATGTAGGCTTAAGAAAAACTTGATTACGTACTCCAAGTCAAAATTACACAGGTCCCACTATTTAACCCAAATGTATTAAATATAGAAATAGACTGAAAACAAATAATAAAAAAATGAACCTTAAGTACTGATACATTTTAAAGACCTTCTTTCATATAGTTTTGAGTCAAAGAGCAAATCAACTACTGTCAAAGTAAATTTACAAATGATTTACAAATTAATAATGATACAATACAAATCAAACCTGTAATATGTTATTAATTTAAATTCATAGCTTTGAAAAGCTTTACTGTTAGAGAAGACAGATTTTATATATATATATATTTACTTATTTTTGACAGAGAGAGAGAGAGAGAGAGATACAGAGACAGAGAGAGAACTGAACTGGGGGAGCTCCCAGTTCAGCATATGGTTCCGCACGGGCCGGGGCCGGGATTCGATCCCTGGTCCCCGGCTGCAAAGTGAGCACCTAACCCACTGAGCCATCCCCGCTTCCCTGTGAGAAGACAGATTTTAAAGAAGTAACTAAATATTCAGCTGAAGAACTTCCATAAAAATAAAACTATGGACAAAAGCAGGTATTAATCATGATAAATGGACATAAGTTAGAAATGTAGAAATAATAATGTCAAGACCTGGTTCTTTGAAAACCCAAACAAAATGGATATGCTTTCAGGAAGTATGATCGAGGAGGGAGAAAAAGAAATAAATAAAAACATAGCATTCAGATTTAGAAAAAATGTAACAGAGATAAAACAGAAACTTTTAAGATAAAGAGCATTTTTTCCACAGAGGTAGAATTCTTATTTTTTTAAGATTTATTTTTATTGTTTTTGACAGAGAGAGAGACAGAGACAGAGAGAGGCAGAGAGAAGGGGGAGGACCCAGAGCCGTCTCCACAGTTGCATGACATTGGTTTTCTACATGGTTTCATTCCACACAGGTGGGCGGGGGCTGTGCAGGGCAGGAGTCAGGCCGGGGCCTCCCCCATGGAGCTCACCCCAGTGAGAACCAAACTGGGGGCCACACCCCAGTTCAGCCTATGGGTCCTCACAGGCTGGGGCCAGGATTCAATCATCGGACCCCAGCATTGCAAGATGAGTGCTCCACCCGCTGAGCCATCCCAGAACCCCCAGATGTTGTATTCTCAGTAGTGACAAACCAGTAAATGTTCATCAGTGAGACAGGTCTTTATGTACCAATATGGAAAAATCAGAAGTGCATACATAGGATATTTTAATTTGTATAAAAAGATAGATACATTTTTGTCTTTGCTTTCATATACATTAAAAAACTCTAAATAATGCATCAGAATTGGATGAAACTAGAAATATGTTTGGGTATCCTGCCTGGTGGGAACTTAATAATCAGGTGAGGCACAGAGGAAGGATGAAGATTTTTATGTATACACTTTTATATTCTTCACTCTTCAACATTTGTGAATGTATTATTATATAGCAAATTAAATAAGATAATACTGCAAATAATGTAAGCTAGTAAGTTAAGAAATCTGAACGCGGCCAATGGTTTTCCAATGTATTGTAAGTTGCCAAAATTGCACAAAGAGAAGAGGAGAAGAGGAATCAAATCTGAAAAGGCCGGCCATGTCCGGCCCGTCTGGTGGTGGACCTTTCTTACTCACGGCACCTACTCGCAGACAGTTCCTCACACGGCTCCTCTGGGCAGAGCTTTTCACAGCTGTCCCTGCATTCTAACCCCCCTGCGCTGGGCCAGGGAACAACCCTCAGAACGGGCTTCCTTCCGGCCTCAGCGCTCACCCTGGTCATGGTCTGAAGTCACTGCTAAGGCCATTGGTCTAGACCCCAAGGGATGGGAGTCGCCATCCTGCCTCTGTCATTGACCAGCCTTCTGATTCTGATTTAATGTTACCCTTCTGAGCACCCCTTGCTCATCTGGATAACGAGGATACTTATCACGGCACCCCCCTTCCAAGACTGCTCTGAGGGAGGGGTGGAAACAACGAAGGTGACATGCTGTAGCAGACAGCATGTCATGTACCCAGTGACCATGAACTCTTAATACTCTGATGCACTTGCTTCTTACTGTGGGGACTCAGGTGCACGCTCAGCCCTGCCTTCTAGTGCAGGGATGGACCTAACGGCGTCCACCTGTTGGCTCATTCCGTGGTCACCTCAATGTGGCTTAAAGGATGCAGCCACAACTCCCCCGCGTGGGCCTCCTTTCCCAGGTAGCCCCCCTGGTAGGGAAGGGCGTGGTCTGAGAGCTTCCTCATGCGTTTCTGTCACCTCCTTTCCCTCCCACAGACTCTCATACTCCTAACCCCCCTCAGAGGCTGATCCTGGAGAAACGCAGCCTGCACACGTATCAGCCACTTCGCCAGACCCCTCACCCTAGAGTTCTCAGCCCTCAGGAGAAACATTTCTTGCCCAATTCTTCCCTGAGATGTGCAGACATCTTTCTCCAAGCCTTCCGATCACCCCATTGTTCCTAGGGTTGCCTGGGGCAACGAACAAAAACTGGGACGGACGTGCACCACGGGCGCACGAAGAAATATTAATTCATTTCAAATTTTTACATTGCTATTTTTACATTAATATACACCATTGCTCTGGTGTATATTTGATTGCAGTTATTTGCCTTCATTTCCCCTCCATCCTCAACGTCCCCAGTAATGATGATGGAACTGTCAAATTTAAACGACAAGTTTCAAGAGATAGATTTTCCTTCTCTTCTTTTAAGACTATCCATGTAATAGGATTATAAATATAATAGTCAATATATTTCTCCATGTGATTCTAATAAAAAGAACCACCCAGGTCTTTTAAATGCTCGGTGATGCTGGGGGGTAGGGGGGACATCTGTTTTCTTTTACAGAGTAGTTTTTATTTTTAAATTCTAGTTGACATTCAATAGTGTTTTATATTAGTTTCAGGTGTAGAGCGTAGTAGTTAGGCATTTATATAATTTACAAAGTGATCCCCCGGACTAGTCTCGTGCCCACCTGGCACCATACATAGTTATTACCACATTATTGACTATGCTCCTGATACTGCACTTTACATTCCCATGACTGTTTTGTAACGACCAATTTGTAGTATTTTGATTTTTTAAAAATTTGAAATGAATCAATATTTCTTCATGCAAATTTTGGCCAACATACCCATGAAGCCATCATACACAGCTCAAGGGGAGGTTTGAGAATCACAACCTCACACGAGCATCCACATTGTCATTTCCAGGCGAATGCACACGGCCAAAGGCTGGAGAGAACACGTGGATCTCCAGGGTGTGACCAGATGCATCGGGCAGGTCCTGAGGGAAAAGCAGATATGGGGCGGGGACATGTGGAAATGACTCTGGGCTCTGGGGCCTGGCTTCCGCTGCTGGGCGCCTGTCCTTGGATCACATCTCAGCGTAGATCTCTGAGCTCAGTGAGGATGAGGAAGGTGTGAGATATATCGGGGTCAGCATGCAGCTTCACCGGCTCCGTTCCAGCACCTCCCGTCAGCCCCGGTGTCCTCGCTCGAGATGGGCAGATTCGTGAACACCCGCTTGGTGGGGTGAGTTAACGAGACAATGGCACCCGCAGGTGTTTGGTGGAAGGCTGAATTAGAAGCTCAGGATGTAGGAATGGAATGAACCTGACGCATCTTGTCGTTCAATCTCCTAACTTCAGAGGAGAGGAGACAGAAGTCCACGGAAGGGCACCGATTTTCTAGCTCGTTTCTGGAAGCGTGAGTCTCAGGACTCATGTCTCCAAACTTCTATTCCCGAACTTCCCATCTGCCTCCTTAGCGAGACTTCTAGTGACAATGACAACAGCTAACGTTTCTGTCTGCTGGTCCTGCGCCAAGGACTTTTCATTCAGTGTCCTCACTAGTTCCACCTCTCAGCCTCCCTTGTAGAGATGAGCAAACCGAAGCTCCGGGGGCTGGGAGACTCCCCTCAGCTTACGAAGCCCGTCAGAGGTGCTTGTGGGACTGGGACCCCCAGGCAGCACCCAGGCTGCTCCCCATACCCATGGCCCCAATGGGCCTCCTTGAAGGGTCTGTACTGCCCCCCAGTTCTCGGCAGTAATAAGAATCTTATTTCATTCTCCAAGCAGGTATCACCTGTACAATAGTGGGAGTTCATGTTGATAAGTGAGAACAAATGTATTATGTCTCTAAATAACGCACTTGAGAAGTGAATATAACTAAATGTATCTTTTCAAATCCGTTTTTCATTTTACATTGATTCTTTTCCTAGTATGACCCAGGAAAGAAAATAGAAGTATAGAAGATACAGACACACACACAATTTTCCTTCCTTCTTCCCTTCTCTTTTAAAAACATCTAACTGCTTCCTTCCTCAAAATATTTATGCTTTCATTAAAATGGTCTAAGGCAAAACCAATTTTCATGGGGAATCACTTCTCACTGATCTCCAATTATAGGTAGTTGCTATAGTTACAACGGAATTAACCAAGATACATGATACAATAACTTCACAATATAGAACTTCTCCCCGAAATGCTCTCTCCACCCCCTCTCCACCCCCAACCCCTTCCAGCGCTCCTCCCCCAAATCAGCTTAGAACGGTTTAATAATCTTCATAAACATAAGAAAAGCGGGTGAAGGGTGTCAAAGGGAAAATGAGGAGGTCATGAGAGTGGCCCTGGACGTCTGAGCTGTCACTGTCTCTCTTGTGAAGACGCTGAATAAAACAGTGACTCTTCACAAGTCGATGCATTGGTCACTTAGCAGCAACAGGAACTTCTGCCTGGTGGCAGTCGAAGGGCCCTTTGAAGCTGGTGGGACTTGGAGTGACAGCTCCCGGTGAGGGCAGGTCCACAGAGCATTTTTAATTCCAGAAGAACACCAACATCACAAGGCATGCGGCGTGGGCTTCCATGTTGTAAAACACGAATTCCTTGGTGCCCTTGTGAGACAGGTGAGTTAGTGAAACCTAGGCAGGTGAGGAGGGGGTCACAGCTGTCTTGGTCGTCATGACACATGTGTCTTGGAATGTAGCACAGAAACCAGATGGTCAAGTCACAGGGCTGCAGGACACATTGTCCATGGTCCCTCCAGTGAGACCGGATTGGGATCCAAAATAAGGCATCACCTGGCTCAGTCTGAAACTATTCGATGTGACTAACCAGGTATGACACCCAACACGTTAGAAATTAACCTCAGGCCCAGAACAATAGCTTCAAGGCATATAGAAGGTATATAAGAAAAGGCCCTAAATGCAGAACTGGTGTTCCACTTTCGGGGGTCCCCTCTCGTTTCGAGAGCTTTTACTTTCCTTTCTTTTTTTTTTTAATTTTTAAAAATTTTTTTAATTGTTTTTGACAGAGAGAGAGATACAGAGACAGAGAGAGAACTGAACTGGGGGAGCTCCCCAGTTCAGCACATGGGTCCGCACGGGCTGGGGCCGGGATTCGATCCTGGGTCCCCAGCGCTGCAAAGTGAGCACCTAACCCACTGAGCCACCCCGGCTTCCCCACTTTCCTTTCTTAATAAACTTTGCTGCTTCACCTTTCCTGGGGAGTCGCGTTCTCATTCTTTCAGTTCATGAGACCACGAACATCAGACGCCCCCGTTC
The DNA here is from genome assembly GCA_004027555.1 of Craseonycteris thonglongyai. Lineage (NCBI taxonomy): Eukaryota > Metazoa > Chordata > Mammalia > Chiroptera > Craseonycteridae > Craseonycteris > Craseonycteris thonglongyai. Next base: position 138,568 of record PVKE010000392.1, read on the forward strand.
ACAACTGTCCCCGCATCACTTGTTCAGCAGAGCAGAACGCAATGGCATGAACAAGGTGGAAAAACAAACGCCGGAGAGGGGACTTTCCTGGGTATTGCAAAACAGTACCCACAAGTTAGAATCAAAGATGTGGCTGTGTTTCCTTTATACTTAGAGCCTACTTGTATTATTTAATAAGTAGCCAATAACAGACGTATTTGGAATATGTGTGTCTTAAATCCCTATTCTAAACACGCCTGGGGACATCTCAGGGACTTTTCCTGAGTCATGCACATGGTGATGCGGATCTTGTGCTATCTGCTCCCCCCAGCTTGTCCTTTGCACACAGAAGATGGGGGAGTGGAGGGAGCAGCATTGAAGGAGTCCCTGTGTCCCCTCAGGACACCCCTGCCAGGCGGGCTTCATGACCCAGGCTTCCCAGAGGCCATGTGCCCACCTCCGACTCCAGGTGTGTGTGTTCTTAGTGTCATGGAGCACAAAGGTGACCCTGAGGTTACCTTGGTGCCCCGCTGTCATCTGTTGTTGTAGTCATGCCAACACACACACATTTTAGGAGAGAAAAGATGATAATCCAGGGTCTCTGCCACAGGACGTGGCTGATCAGTCAGACTTTTTAAAATTTGTGTTACCTTTATTTTTCAGCATCTGTCCTGTTGGGTTGACCCAGCTTCCAAATCTCTATATAATAGTTGGTTTCTGTCCTTCTAGCCAAGGGTTAAAATATTATTATTATTATTATTATTAACTACAGGTTATTTTGAAATCTATTCAAATCCGTCAGTCCCTTCAAGCCACGGCCACATGCCTGTGAGGGCTCTGTCGATTTAATTGTTAATCAGGGGGAGGGGTCTGTTCGACTCTGACCATGTGATTTTCTCTCTTCTCTCCCTGCTACCCAGAGGAACAAAGACTATTCTTATTAACAGGACATAAATCCCCCCCACTTTTTTTTTTGAGGGGGAGAGGTGGGAGGGCCCAGCGCAGTCTCCATAGTTGTGAGTCATTAGTTGTGACTTGGTTTCATTCCACACAGGTGGGTGTGGGACCACCAATGATTGGCACCAAACCTGGGGCCTCCTGCATGGGAGGCTAGAACCTTCGCCACCATCCCGGTGATGACCAGTTGCAAGGCAGTTCAGCATATGGGTTTGCACGGGCCGGGGCCAAGAAATAATCCCTGAACCACATGGTTATAGGCCAGCGCTCAACCCGTTGAACTGTCCCGGCATCCCCTTACAAATCCCACTTTTTGATTTGTTACTTTTCTCTAAACCAAATCCAACCCTTTTGGGCAGCACAGATGCACCTGTGCCCTTGAATTATCAGCCCAAGTACAGAGCTCTGTATCCCAAAGTCCCCAAGCCCTGCCTGGTCCCCAGCCCTGGTAGGGGGGTGCTCATCAGAACAAAACCATTCTCAGGGCTCTTGACCCCCACAACCTACAGTGACTTTTGCTGGGCTGGCCCAGAGGTCCTGCTGTGCCTCAGGCTGGGGACTGGGTCCCAGCTTTGATACTCGTCCGGGGTGTTTACGATAGTCCCACACACAAAGGCAGCGATGTGCTGAAACATACTCGGGCCGGTTTTCCCTTCTGCCTTCATCTGTTGCCAATCATTTCTGACACAATTGGGAAAGAGGTCACGTGCGTCCTCTGCCCCGCTTCCCTGCCTATCTTTCCATCTCCCAGCACTCGATCCCCCTCGTGGCCACTCAGCTCTCAGCACAGACCCAGGCGGTTTGTGCAGGAAATAAGGAACGTATTCGGGGGAGCGAGCAGCCATCTCCTGCTTCGCCGCTGGGGATGTGTGCCCTCAGTCCTGCGAACGCTCCTCCATCGGTTCCCTGAAGCAGGAACCAGGACAGTGGGCCACCCTGTGACCATTCCTGTGTGCCAGGCACGTTCTAAATGCCGCAGCCCAAGTACCGGGTTGAACCTCGCTCATCCCCAGCACACGTGGGAGTGGAAGTGGGTGGGTAACGATTGCGCTGGGACCGCGGGCAGGAAGCCGGCTGGGAAGTGAAGGAGGTGGGCAATTTGGCCTCAGCACCGATGCTCTGGCCGCCGAGTTCCTCCCACTGTTCGCCCTGCTCGCATCCTCTCAGTGCCAGGAAAGCAGGAGCAGACCCCGGACAAGGGGCCGGGCTGTTTGGGGAACGCCCTGGGTTCGGCGCCCGGAGCCGCTCTGGCATCTGCAGGGCCTTGGAGGCTCGCTGGGGACCTGGATGACCACGCACTCACACAGGCTGTGAAGAGCGACGTCCTGGAAGAGATGCAGAGGCACGGCCACAGCACAGGCACCGGGTCCCCCAACACCACAGGTGCACGGTTTGAGCAAATTTTTGGAAAAGCATCCAGGTGGGGAAGAAATGTTAAGAGGACAAGCTGGAGGTGATGCTAATGAAAACTTAGATGTCAGGCACGCCACAGACGCTAGAGAATTGTCCAAAACACACTTCATTGTCCAAGACACACATCACCCCAAACATGTTCATCTGGACGACAGATCAAAGATAACGAAGCCTTCAGAAGCTTTCAGCATCGCTATTGAGTCTAATTTCAGTTGGGCCAGTGAAGTGATCCCAGCCACCCCCCTGACGGGCTTCGTGACATGAAAGAGACCCAGCTATCCCAAGAGACCGCCTAGATGATTGGATCAAGACATGTTTATGAGATTAGACAAAAATGTGACTTTCCCCTGCTACTCAGCTCCCACGCATGTGAAATCCTAAAAAGAAATCGAGCCTCCCTATTTTCTCACTCGCGTAAACATAAATGTGTAGCCCCGTGCTAGACTCCTCCTTGGAGTTCTACATAAAAACCGATCCGGTATCCATGTGTAGTTGCATCTGGATTAAGAAGCAGATTGTTCGGGAAGGGTGGGGGTGTCAGGGGTGACTGTGGGGAGCCATAGCACAGAGAGGCTGGGTCTGAGACAGGGTGTGAGCCGTGTGGGGCCCTGATGGCTCCGTGGCCTGTCTTGCAGAGGCTCCCAGTCCTGGGGGCACAGACGCAGCCAGCTCCAGGACAGTCAGCACGAGGCATGGGTGCACCCAGTGGTTCAAGTCCACGAGGTTGGACTTGAGCGATTCAAAGCCTGTTGGACCAAACTCAAGCAAGCGTCATGGGTCACATCTGTGGACTGACCCAGGAAGGTGCAGACACCCCCTGAAGTTCCTCGCCCTGCCCACTGTTCCCGAGCCCGGCCTTTGGGAACCCCTGGGCTGAGTGTGCTGGGGACCCCTTCCCTCTCATTTCCGTGATAGCATCAGGCCCAGAACCCAGGGCAGACCATTCCGGTTTCCCACTTTCTTGCGGGCACACGGTGCTCTCAGGACCCCCAACCCATCAGGGCCGTTCTTGCTCCCTTCGAGGGAGCGCGCAGCACCCCTGGGTTGCACCCCCCGCGGTGGGAAAGACCTCCAGCGTCACGGAGCCGAGGGGCTGCTTTGCATTCGGGGCTCATTGACTTGCTTTGAGAAAACATCAGAGGAACTTCCTCAAACTTGGCAACTTAATGAGCTTATTTATTTCCTCTGGGTTTTTCTGAGAGGTGAAAACCCCTCTTCCAAAACCATATGTGGACTTCATGTACTGCTATTTCAGGGTTTTCAGTGTTGTCTTTCGTACCAAGCACGGCCTGATGAACCACCCCCTGTTTTCAATGTGTCTGCCTGGTGGAGCTCCCCAGTTGTGCTCCTCAGTAGTGCTCCCGGCTGAAGCTGCCCAGTGGAGCTGCCTGGTGGTACTCCCCAGTGGTGCTCCCCAGTGGTGCTCCCAGCTGAAGCTGCCCAGTGGAGCTGTCCGGTGGAGCTGCCCAGTGGTACTCCCCAGTGGTGCTCCCTGGTGCAGCTTCCTAGTGGTGCTCCTGATGGTGCTGCCCGGTGCTGCTTGGTACTGCCCAGTGGTGCTGCCACTACTGGTGCTGCTCAGTACTGCCCGGTGGTGCTGCTCAGTGCTGCTCAGTGCTGCTCGGTACTGCCCGGTGGTGCTGCTCAGTACTGCCCGGTGGTGCTGCTTAGTGCTGCTCACTGCTGCCTGGTGGTGCTGCTCAGTGCTGCCTGGTGGTGCTGCTCAGTGTTGCTCAGTGCTGCCTGGTGGTGCTGCCTGGTGGTGCTGCTCAGTGCTGCTCACTGCTGCCTGGTGGTGCTGCTCAGTGCTGCCTGGTGGTGCTACCCGGTGCTGCTCAGTGCTGCCCAGTGCTGCCTGGTGGTACTGCCTGGTGGTGCTCCCCCACGGTGCTCCCCGGTGGAACTGCCCGGTGGAGCTCCCGGGGCCAACGAGGAATGCCTGTACCCCCATGACCCAGGCCGGGCAGCTTGAGCTTCCTGGGAGAGAAACGGGAGCTGGGATGTTCCCAAAGCCAAGCCCTCACAGCTGCTTGGTGCTCCTCTTCAGTGGAATTCCCAGAATGCACGTGGCCTTTGGGAGACCAGCAAAGCCCAAGTGAATGATGAGTGACTTGTTGGGTTTTAGGGTGTTAGTTAGTAATAATAATTAGTAATAATAATCAGTTAAGAATCTACTAAGAAATAAGACACAAGAGCCATAGAAATGGAGTTTTAAAATCAACAGAAGAGATTTTGTTTGCTTGAGAGGTGCACTAATTGAAGAGTCTGATGCAGATTTGTGGCCCCGCCTGGGTTCTGGTCAGCTTGTCTGACTCTTGGGCTGACTCATATAGACGAGAGTTGGGTCTGCAAAGCAGGAAGACTCAGAATGCCTGTCACATCATCAATGGGTCCCCTATCATGGGGACAAAGACAGACAGGTGTCCTGACGTGTGTCTAACTTTCTGCAGCTGAAGTAAGCTGAACACACCCTCAGATCAGCCACTGCGGCCTGTGACGGTACCTGCTTGTTACTGCAGCATAACCCAGCCGGCACTGACCACTGCGTGTCCCCTGTGAACATGTGAGGAGTGAGGGATAAACCTTCACCCTGCATCTTGTGCTGTCAGTTCACTGGGTGGTCAGTCAGGCTTGGGGTCTGCCAGGGGTGTGGGTGGGCCCTTCAGGAGAGAAAAGTCACCTATCAGTGCCCCCCCTGCCCCCATCTTCATGAGATCCCTCCCTGCTTTCAGCTGCTGCTCCTGTATGTATCCTTCAGGGTCCCAAAGGGGCTGGTGAGCAGTTTTTCCCCAGGATGGTTCTGGAACATGCAGAACAGAACATTAGTCAAAGTTTCCCAATGACATATCGTGCCTGAGGCTAAAAATACACTCTCTGTTCTAATCCTTGTCTGAAATCATGTCCAGCTAGTTGTCTATACAGCTCAGCAGAGACTTCGTAATGTCATCAGAATCCTGCACTGAGACTGCATCTGGATATTCCAAAAATGCAAAGCCAACACCATTTGCGAAGGCCGCCCAGACTTTAGTGCATCTGAAAGACGGGCACAGGGAATGTGACAGGAAGCTCTTCCTGACTCCACTCTTGCCTGGAGCGTTTGTACCACGTTCCTATAACCTTAACCTACAGGTCTACACTCCTTCAAGAAAAATCTATCAAGAAGGTGGTGAATTGGATTATGGGCCCCAGTCCCTTCCCCGCGCTCTATAACGGACCTACATCCAGACTTTTATCCAGATGACTTTGCAGGCTCCCAGTGGAATGTGTGGTTGACTTAAAGCTATGTCTCATGACTTGCTTTTGATGGCCAATGGAATAGTAATAAACAGGACGCTAATTGAGGCCTCACATGTACCTTCAAGGTTTGGTTGGCTGCTTGCATTTCTGCCACGGAAGGTACATGCCTAGCTAGCCACTGTTTTACAGAGAATGAGGCAATCCATTCAGCAGAATGAGGAGATCCATTAAGCAGACCTGCGCCAAACCCACAGCCTGGAGCCAAGCTCAGCAGCTCCTAGCTGAGCCTGGTGGAACCACAGCCTATGCACAAACCTATGAATAAGAAGTAAATAGTGAGGTCTGGGCTTGTTTGTTAAGTGGCATTATCGTAGCAAAAGCTGTCTGATACAAAGAAAAGAAGTCAAACATCCATGTTTGCTCTATCAAAGAGTAACATCTGAGATAGCCTATCTTCTTGCAAAATTGAGGGAGTTTAATGATGACATTCAATCACTGGGTCTTAGATTTGGGCTCTTCTTTGCACATTCTATGTGTAGAAGGACTTTTCATTCCACTTTCTTTTGAGCCCTGCACTCCTGGGACCTGGTGCTGCACTGAAGAGGAGCTGTTTCATGGTCATATCTTGGTCGCCCTGGCAGCTACCGCCACCTCTTGCCATAGAATTGCTCTGGGCCGTGAAGGCCACCTCCTAGAGGTTAGCCCTCTCTACTTCTCAGCCTTTGTTCTGGCAGGAGAATCACCCTCAGTAGATTCTTGAATAGCAGCTGCTGTTGATGATTCTGAAGTGCCCTGGTGGGAGCAATGAGCCTGCTCACTGCTCTTCCCCAAACCCAGCTGGGCTCGGCATTTGACCCTGAGGACATGAGCCCAGGTGGGCATGCGCTGGGCCTGCGCCTCTCTCGCCCTGGTCAGTCCCATCTGGAACGTCTGTAACTACCCCCTCTTCCCTGGGCTTGGCAGTACCTGCGTCCTCCCTCCCCACACTTGGGTGGACCAGATCCAAGTCTCATGTAAGGATTATTTCGTCCTTTAGGTTTATGTTACTGTCATGCAACTTTCCTTCCATTTCCCCCTTTTATGTGGGTCTCTATTCAGTGACATTTGTTTATTACTAAGATCTACCGTGTGCACCAAAATCAGAACCCTAATTAGTGCCTTTCCGGATCTCAGAGGGGATGTGGAAGGCCACACAACCATTGCATAAATCCACGTTGACCTTAGATGAAGGTCAGATAAGATGAAGAGGAAAGTACTCAAATCTCTCTGAGTGAACGCACAGAGGCAGAGACGGGAGTAGCGTGTCTACGAGTAGGGACGCCAAGGACGGCTGGCAACACCAGAAGCTGAGCGATAAGCATGAACAGACGTCTCCCCGGAGCCTTCGGAGAGAGTGCCACCTGGCCAGTGACCTGACTCCAGACTTCTGGCCTCCAGATCTGTGAGGGAAAAACGGGTTGTTGTTTTAAACAGCCGCATTGCTGATGCTTTGTGGTGGCAGCCCTGGGAAACGAAGACACACATCTCTGAATGTGAGTGGTTGAAACCCATCTCGCTGAAGTTGAGATCAGGCCCACGTAGAGAGACGTTGGAAAGGAGGAGGCCGAGGTGGGCGGAGGATGTAATTCTCCCAATTAGGTGTTCATCTGTGCCCTACAACTGGTCACCGGAAGGTCACAGCTCTGGGGGAGGCGAATGGAGTGTACACAAACTCGCCCACCATATTTAGAAGCTGCGTGTGCGTAGAAGGTCACAGGTGTCCGCGTTAGACAGTGGGGCTCATCTGCCCCATGACCTCTGTTGTGGTCACTTGCTGGCCAGCTGTGTTTGCAGTGAGCCAACTTCTGTCCACCTCAGATTCTGCCCAAAGGCTGGAGGTCCAACGGACTTCTGTAATGGCGTTGCTTGTGTGTATGACATGAGATGCTCGGTTACAGTCCTTAGCATCCTGTCCAGCACGTAATAAATGTGCAATTCACGCATCTGTCATTGCTGAGTTGCCATCAGATATTATACATGATGCCAGGAAAATAACAGACACACAAGTTATACCAAGGAGACATGTAAGAACATAATATTTGATAAAAGCAGCCTTTTGAATCAGCAAAGAAGGGAAGAATTGTCCAAAACGCTGTCGGGGGAAATGTAGCTAGTGATTTGAAATTTTAAAGCAATTTATCCTTCACTTTAAACTCTATGCTAAGATACATTCTAGAACGATTCAAAAGTTCGATGTAAAAAGGCAAAAAGCAGCTTATTGCTTGAGATACACTGTAAAAACAGAAAAATAGATAAATTGGACTACATTAAAAATCTATTAAAAAATACTGAAAAGAAACATCAAAACTTGAAGAACATGTCTTAGACATTGTCGGCCAGCAAACACAGCTAGTAATTAAATCAACTAAATAATAGGAAGATGCCCACAGATACGTGGGCAAGACGTGGTGACTGTGGGAAGCAGCCATGGGGAGTGTAAGGGGCAGAGCCCCCTGCTTGCTCTGAAACCCATCACTGCATTTACACGGAGGCCGTGTTTCCACAGGCTGTTCCCAGCCGGGCACGGGGGCAGCAAGGCCACTAAGGCAGGCCGTCCTTGGGGACATGGGGTGCTACGGATGGGCCATGTTGTCCCTAGGACTACCCCACGTGCTCCGAGGTGGAAGACAGCTCCTCAGAAAATCCCTCCCTCGCACCTCTGCCCTCCCTCCTCCCACCCCCTCCCTCTCTCCTGCGTCCTTCACTCTAGGCCAAACCTCAGAGTTGTGCCCTCTTCCTGTCCTCCTCTGCCTCACTGGGCCGTGCCCAGGTGAACCTCTGACAAAGCTCACCCTGTCTTGGCCTCTGTCTCTCAGAAGATGCAGATTCACAAAACTCCTACTGGGTTCACAACATTTGGAAAAAAACATGTCCAATATTCACTCTATTGAGAGTCTATACAAATTGCAACAGATTAATCAATACCATGATGAAAGTGTTTTTGTTCTTTTCTTTTCCTTTTTTTAACCGGCCTCGTTCCGGGGCTCAGCCTGCCCTGACGCTGCTGGGTCAGGTGCCCCGTGGTTCAGATGTCGTGAAAAAACATGAGCACCGTGTCCCAAGAGTTTCAGAATTGGTCCTGGTCTTGACCCCGGAATTTCATCGTGAGAAAACTCTCTTGAGCAACGTGAGTGCCTGTGAATAGGCACTCAAAACATTCCAGGCTGTTCTGTGCATAAGGAAAATAAGCAGCCAGGTAACTTAAGGTTGGCCATCAAGTGGAAACATTTCATAGCAGTGCTCAGTGGGGCAGTCGTGGGGATACCCCCTCAAATCCCCTCATCAGAAAGGACCTGCCCTGCAGCGCAGGGCTGCCAGCAGCCGGCAGCCTCTGGCTCTTGGCAACCTCAGGGTCGACCTGAACTTCGGAGCTGAGACCAGAGCATCCCTGGGTCACGGCCTGGGCACACGTGTCCGGAGCAGAGGCCTCGAGCTGGCAGTCTTGGCTCAGGATGCCCTGCTGGGTGCCCACGCCTTTACCGGGTCTGTGCTGCCCATGGAGTGCCTCCCACCCAGCCTGCTTCCTACCCCGCTTCTGGGCACAGGGGTCACGTGTGCATCATGATGGGGACGATTCTGTAACTCAGGCCTGCCTCCTTCCTCTCTGTCTTCCCCTGGCTGCTGCTAATGGGGAATGTGGGCTCCAGGACGTCCCATCGGCTGGCCGGGCCAGACCCCCTGCTCCTCTCTCCCTCGTGGGGGCCAGGACTGTGGAGTCTGCGGCTGTCCCCGCACCCGGCTCCCCAGGCCCTCCTCACGGTGCTTCCCCCGGAGCCTTTTTTACGCCCAATCCCGTCACGATGTCTGCACCCCAGGGGACCGGAGCCCCGCAGGCCTTCCCAGGGACTCCCCCGCGAGACCAGAGACCAGGAGGGCACGAACCCGGCCGAACCGGGTGGCTGAGGGACACAGGCTGGAGACAGAGAGGAAACGTCACTGGTCACCTCCAGGGATCTGACGGGACGTGCATGGAGAGAGGAAACGGTTGAGAAGAATGAAATCTTGAGCTTCTCTTACGTGGAGAGCCAAACATCGAAGATCCCCGTTTTCCTCTTAGGTTCCTCGGCCTCGCTCCAGCGTGGCTCTGGCTTTGGTGTCAGCGGAGAACCGCTTCCCGGCCCCACCCGGGGGTCCCCCCTCCCCCAGCCCATGGCACGCTGTGCAGGACAAGGTTTCCCTCCCTGCCCGCACCCCTCTGCTGAGGCCCGGGCTGCCACCTAGTCCCCGGGGCTGAGCTCTGAGCCCACACACACAGTCTCAGAGCTTTCTCTACCACGCGATGTGGCTGTCAGAAACACGGGGTCACATTTACCAAGCGCCCCACGTAAAACTCCAGTGTAGGGGCTGGTGAGTGCCACGCACTGTCAATGGCTTCCTGAGAGAGGACATCCTCAATGTTGGCGACACAAACGGGTAAGCACACACGGGGCTGGCTTTCAAGAACTGGTGTGTGATTGGGCACAGGCCTGGGTATGCCAACCATCAGCATATACGGCAGGGGCTGGCATCCAGAGCTTATGCTGGGCAGCAGCACAGTGCACATGCACACACACCCTATTGTGTAGAATGAATGACCTTTGGGACAACCAGACATAGCAAGTCTACGTGACGAGAATGATAGCAAAAACCTGGAATGCAATCAATGCCTTTGTCACCGATTCCTGGTGTCTGTACTCACGGCCCTGGTCCCATCCGAGGAAACAATGGTCATATGACCAGGGCGTGATGTCAGAGCATTACCAACCTTCCCAAGTGATCTGGGTGTGCTTGCTTGGCACCTGTGAGATGGGCGCGGGTCCATGGCCACAGAACTTTAATTTCCATGCAGAGGGGTGGCACGGTGGAAGCTTGTCGCCTTCCCGTCACCCCCACCTCCTCTTGCACGGTTTCCCGTCCCGCACTGAGCCAGGAAAAGCATGTGGTTCTGTGGAAAGAACACGGGCTTCTGATCCAGACACTGCCCAGTGCCCAGTGCCTGGTGGCCTGAAGCAAGCGCCCCACCCTGGCTGCGGGTGAACATCTTTATGGGTCAGGTGGTCTCCTGCCACCTGCTGTGTGGGGTGTTGTCAGCATTAGAAATGCCATTGGGAGGTAGAGGCTCTTCCATTTCCAAGCCTCACGATTGGTGGGTGGTTTGTGGATCAGGGACAATCCTGAATGAACTAAAGAAGAAATTGGAATATAGCTGTGTGTGTGCATGTGTGTGTGTGCATGCGGTGCGTGTGTGTCTGCATGTGGTGCGTGCACGTGTCTTCATGTGTATGTTGGAGATGCCTCAGAGTACCAAGAATTGTAAGTTCTTCAGAAATGGATGTCTGTCCCTGGAGTGAGCATCTCGGGGTAAATACTGATACCTTAATAAAAAGTGACGCTGTGGCTTTAGTATCTGTTTGCAGGAGATGAGTGACGTTGCAGAAGGGCATTCCTGCTCTGAACCTGAACTTCGGAAGCTGATTTACCCCCAAAGACCGTGTTTGGCTTGACGAGTGCCTGGGTCAGCTGCTCTCCTATCCTCAGCGTGCACATGTCCTCTTCCGTTGCAACCCCATGTCCCCTGAACCCCGGGGAGCTGGGCAAAGGCACAAAAACTAGAAGTCAGAGCAGCAGCTGGGGGCATGTGCTGGGACCCCAAGGAATGTAAGCATGTTGCTCTTTCATCGTCGCTTCAAGTGCAGAAGGTGCCGAGTGGCATCTTGGAAGTGAGCAAGTCTAGGACAAATGAGAACGGGGTGGCACATCATTCATCAAAATGAACGGCTTCCACACCAATGGACCGGGCTTTCGTAGATCAAAGTGCACGGAGCGGCTTTGATGAGAAAGAACCAGGAAGAATGAGCGCAGCTGTGTCCAACCCACAGGATTAACTCTGAAAAGAGACGGTGTTTATAGCCTTGCCCTTCTGGGCTGCTCGTTCAGTGGGAGGTGGCCGCCCGGTCCCTCCCAGGGGGGCCTGGCTGCGGGGGCTGGATGGTCCCCACCTCGCAGGGGTTGGAAACACATCCCACGACCCTAGAGGGGTGGGGTTGGAGGGGGGTTGGGGAGCCTGGAGCTGCTGCTGGAGCCCAAAGAGTCCGTTCAAGTTCGTCTTTTAATTTTCCCTTTAAAAGGACTGAGACCAATAACAGAAACAGTGTCAGGTAGAAGACACGCCAATAAGAATATTTGCTTTTAAAACAGCTTTATTGAGATATAATTTGCATGTATAATTTGCATGTATATATATATATATATATAATACAAGGATGATATCAACTATATATACTCCATATAGTTGTCCCTTGAATGACACAGGTTTGAACTGCATGGGTCCCTTGGATGTGGGTTTTTTCCATAAAATACTGACAATGTATTTTCTCGTCCTTATGCTTTTCTTAGTAACACTGTCTTTTCTCTAGCTTACTTACTGTATTGCACGCGTAGAGCATATAACATATACACACAGGAGGTGTCAGTGGACTGTTTCTGTTATCAGCAAGGCTTCTAGTCAACAGTAGCTAAGTTTTGGGGAGTCAAATGTTACATGTAGATTTTTTACTGCACGGGAACCAGCACCCCTAAAGGGTCCAATGTACAATATACATAGTAAAAATTGCCATTTTAGCTCATTTAAGTGGCATTACGTACATTCACAATCGTCATCACTCTGTATTTCCAAACTTTTCTATTACCCCAAACAGACATTCTATACCCATTAAGCAAGAACCCCCCATTCCCCTCTTCCCAGCCCCTGGTCACCCCTACTCTGTCTCTTTGAATTTGCCTGTTCTGGATATTTTAGAGAGTAATTATTTTATCTTCAGTGCATATTTATTTCTATTTTACTTTTGACAGATAGAGAGAGAGACAGAGACAGAGACAGCTAGAGAACCGAACTGTGGGAA